>PVIY010055312.1:0-13810 GCA_004026745.1 Myrmecophaga tridactyla | reverse complement strand
TCTTTTTTTCTCTATTATTGTTTTATTTCTTTTTCTGATGTCTTTTTATTTCTTTCTCTAAATCGATGCAAATGTTCTAAAAAATGATGAATATACAACTATATGATAATATTAAGAATTACTGATTGTATATGTAGAATGGAATGATATATTAATGTTCTTTTGTTAAGTTTTTTAATTAATAAAAAGTTAAAAAAAATTTCAGTTATGTGATTTTCAACTCTATCTAGTTCATTTCCATAATTTCTATTTCTATGTTTTTATTCTTTGTGTTTATCTGTCATTTTCCTAATTTCCTTTAGTTCTTTTATCCATAGTTTCCTTTAGCTCTTTGAGAATATTTAGGACCAGTTTTTTAAGTCTTTGTCTGGTATGTTCCAGAACTTGTCCTCCTCATGGATAGTTTCTAAAGATTAACTTCTCCTTTGTCTGAGCCATCACTTTCCCAGTCTTCGCAAATTGATCTATGCAAGTGCTCTCCTTCAGAGGTTATCCATGCAATGAGTTTAGACAAGCTCCGGGCCAAAGTATAAGGGCCTTCCTGACCCTATTTAGGTCTGTGTCGTGTCTTGGCATGTGTGTGTGTGTGACTCTAGAAATTCCCCTGCTTATACAGTTCTAAATGTCCTCTCTTGCCTAAGAAAGTTTCTGCACCGGCCAGGGCACAGTACTGTGTATCCTGTACCCAACAATCTCTTGCCTCAGATAGCCACTTGACAGCTCTCCCACAACATCTGTAGGAGAGTTCTATGAGCTGCCCTATACACAGGGCAAGTTTTGGGATAGCAAGGCCCTCCGGCCACCACCAGTATGTGCATATGTTACTTTGCTCCTTGTGGACCTGGAGCCATGGATCCACACTGAAAACATGGGCCAGCTCTGCACCTCAGCCTGTGAGGAGTAGGGAGGGGCCAGTCAGGAAGCCACGAGATGGTACCACTTTTAAGTAGCTTTATTCTTGATTTGGCACCCACCTTGTTATGCAGTCCTTTAGCTGCCTTCTGGGGCTTTGAGAAAGATGTTTCTGCCTATTCTTACTGGTTCCAAGCTTCTGTGGAGGCACAGAGCCTGAAGTATCTTACTCCGGCATCTTGATTGGGGAATATTTTTTTCTTTTTTTTTTTTTTAATTGACAAAACAACATAAAACATGAACATCCTTAACATACGAATATTCCATACATGGTGTACAATCAATGGCTCACAATATCAACACATAGTAGTATATTCATCACCATGATCATTTTTTAGAACATTTGTGTCACTCCAGAAAAAGAAAAAGAAAAAAGAAAAAACTTATACATACCATATCCCTTACCCCTCCCTCATTGACCACTAATATTTCCATCTACCCAATATATTTTAACCTTTTTTCCCCCTATTTTTTCTATATACTTTGTCATTCCCTTTCACTAATCACTAGTATTTCAGTCTACTCATATTGTTTTAAAATTTGTTCCCCCTATTATTTTTAATCCGGATTTTTTACTTATCTGTCCATACCATAGATAAAAGGAGCATCAAATGCAAGGTTTTCACAATCACACAGTCACATTGTGAAAGCTATATCATCATACAATCATCTTCAAGAAACATGGCTACTGAAACACAGCTCTACAGTTTCAGGCACTCCCCTTTAGCCTCTCTAATACACCTTAAACTAAAAAGGTGATATCTATATAATTCGTAAGAATAACCTCTCGACTCGGTTTGAACTCTCTCAGCCACTGATAGTTTATTTTGTCTCATTTCTTTCTTCCTCCTTTTGGCTGAGAAGGTTTACTCAATCCCTTGATGTTGAGTTTGGGGAATATCTTAAAAGGTAAATCATATCCTATGGCCTAACAATTCCATTCTATAAAAACTCACCCATATACCCAAAGAGGCATATACTAAGATGTTCATTGTGGCATTGCTTGTAATAGAAAATAAGTGGAAATAATGTAAATGCCCATTAATACCACACGACAGTTAAAGAATAACATGGAATTGTGTGATCCTGGAAAGATCCCCAGGACACACTTTGGAATTTTTTAGATTAGATTGCAGATTAGTATGTACAGTATGATACCTTTTATTTAAAGGCAAACACAAAGTAAATCTATTTTTTTAAATGTGTATGTATATATGTGAATGCCTAGGAAATGGTCTGAAGGAACACCACACAGGGATTACATCAGGCCAGTGGGAGAAAGACCTGGCTCCAGGGTGGAAGTAACAGGGAACTTTTGCAGATAATGAGGTTTTTCTTTTCTAACAAGGAGAATGGATCCATACATTATTTGTATAACAGAAACTAATTTTTAAAAAATAAAACAAACTTAAGGGAAACTGACTCCTGTGGAGATTGAATTGGCACCAGTCTCCATTCACAGGTCAAAGTCTTTGAGCAGTCTCCAGCCTGAGAGAGTGACACAAGGGCATGACAGCTGTTCCTTGTGGACTAGAAATGGAGGATCTCTCTAGTGAGGGACATAGGAGATCTGGTAATCAGGAAGTCTGCCTCAGGAGGAGTTTGTACAGACAAAAGATGCTTAGCAGACACTTCACCTGCCACTTTTAGCCACCCCTGTGAGCTACGGTTGGGTGTCGGGACAATACCTTGGGTGTGGGGAACCTTTGGCCAGAAGAGGTGTAAAGCTGGAGATACTCTTTTCAATCCAGCAACTATTGATGTGAACTTCCATAATGTGAAGGAGTGAAGTGTGAATTTCTGGGCCTCTGAATCCTAGAATTTCTAAGTACATATGTGCCCTCAAGGATCTAATTAAAATTTCTCTCTATTCTGGTTGGAGGACAAAAAAAGAAAAATGGAATAGCCAACAGAGATAGTTCAAGTAGCACTGCATGGAGTCAGGACAAAAGTTCAGGTTACAGGAGGCCCTGAAGGCCCAGTGAAGCCTCTTGAGTCTGAGCAGTGAGTTAGTTGATGAAGTTGTCTGACTCACTTCTTGCTTAGGCCAAATTGAAACGAAACATTTCTGAGAAAGTAGCAAGGATGGGCTCTTAGTGTTCTTATGGGATTTTCAAGGTATGTAATTACAGGTGACGCACATATGGGACTTAAATCTAGAAGAAAAGGATAAATGGATGCATATATATTTGAATATTAAATGAATAGGTGCTGCTGTGTATCTGGCTACACATGGAGATAAGGGACAACCTGAATTTGGTGCAGAGAGATGGGAATAAAACAAGATAATGTTCATGCTGTGTTAGAGGTGTGAAGGAAAATTAGAAGTATTAAGTCTGTATTATATCTTCTGTGGTATAATGTTTTGAATTGTATCAAAAGGTATTCTTGTCAAACTGTGACTGAACCCCATTTGCTTCCTTCAAAAATTATGTCTCAACTGGCAAAGAGAACTAGAGGAAAGTAGGAAATGTCAGGTGGCATTTGGGCCTTTTAGAGAAGACTATGCTTTCTTCGGGGTTTCTGGGGACTCCACAAAGTGGAGTCTGTTGGGGAAAGCGAGATCTGATTACTAAGAGAATGACAATTAGCATTTCAGGAAGAGTTGTTCTGGAATCTGTCAGGATCGGCCTGCTTCCTCTCTGCTTTCAGTTGCCATGTGGCAGCTGGCTGCTCATTAGTAAAGGTTTTGCTCATCCTGCCACACATGCCACACGAAATAGGAAATGTAGGCTAATGAAGTGGGAAGACAGTGAGCCTGAGAGTGGGGTCACCAGAGGATGGAGAAAAGACCCAATTTGGGGAGTGACTTCTGGTTGCTAATATCAATAAAAAGGTTATCACACCACTGAATTGCCTTGAAGTAGTTAAAATAGCAAATTTTATGTTATGTTTTATTTTACCACACTTTTAAAAAAGGCTTGCTAATACAACATCTCTTTGGAACCCTCTCACCAAACAAGGGCATATTCTAAGCAGTATAAATAAATGCAAGACAGCCTATCTGCAAATCTGAGAGCAGGCTGTTTTATGCTGTGTAATGGATTCACCTGTTTTTCCCTATTTCTACCCCCATTTTCTTACTATTTTCTATAGGGTGAATTGCTGGTCATTGGCATTATCCTTGACTCTTTCATTTTCAAAATAACAATATAAACATTACCCAGATGTAGTGGACTTGGAACTGGATGCAGTAGCTGATCACATTTTGGGATTTTTGTTTGTTTGTTTTACTTGGAGAAAAGATGGTGAGTATGTTCTCACTTGTAAAAGGGATGGTGCATTATGTTAGGAGCATTTTATGATGGTGGCTGTTGTGGTTTTAATAGTTTGGTAGTATACATTTCGAAAGAATGTGTGTTAAGCATTTGTCTTCTACATCTTTTAAAAACCCTACTTACAGTTGAAGAATTTCTCACATTATATATAAGTGCCTTATCCCCAAGGTAGAACATTGCTCATTGACTCCCCAACTTCTTTAAAAAATCCCCATCATGCTAGGGACATAGCTTTCTAGGCAAAAGATGTCATTTCTAATATGATAAGGTTCTAGCCAATAAGATGTAACCAGAAGTGTTATATGTTACTTGCAGGAAGTTTCCTTAAAAGGGAGGGAGCCCCCCTCTTCCCCTTTCTCCCTCCTGCTGTTTGGATCACAGATGTAATGATTGGGACTCTAGTAGCCATTTTGAACCATAAAATGACCTAGAGACTGGAAACCACAGGCTGAGGATGGTGAAACAGAAAGTTTGGAAGCTGAATCAGTCACTAAAGGATAATGTGAAGCCAGCATTAATAGCCCTTGACTGTACCTTCAATTTTTTTTTTTTTTTTACGTTAGAAATAAACTTCTGTCCTAGTTAACACACTGTTATATACAGGCTTTCTCTCTCTCTTTTCTTTTTTCCCCAAATTCATGCTAGAGCTTCAACCAAGAAGATAAGGGAACACCCTAGGGGACAGCAGAGCCAAAAGATGGAAAGAACCTGAATCCCTGAATAAATATGTGGGTTGGATTTTGCCCTACCAACCTAGACTGATTCCCATGGAAATGTTACATAAAGAAAGATGAACTATGTTCTATAAATCAAAATGCTATGGGTTCTTCCTGCCATGCCAGAGACCCAGGTTCGATTACTGGTGCCTGCCCATGCAAAAAAAAAAAAAAAAAAAAAAAAAAAAAAAAAATTGCTATGGGGTCTCTTTGTTACAGCAGCTTTTTTTAAAAATACAACAATGGGGGAATATTAGGCATGGAACATATTAATTAACAGGAGATTACAGATCAATGAAGAAGACACCAAGGTAGGTAGCCGTGTTCTCAAAGGAGTCCTCCTTTCCCCTTTCTAGAGGGGAAAATATACACTGAATAGTATGGGAGCACTGTCACGAGGCCCCAAAGAATGCCATGCCTTGGGACCTCTGATATATCCTACTCACACAGCACGTAGGATGTACTGTTTCTACACCAGACCATAAAATATTTATTTTCATCTATTATGATTTTGATCAAATGTTTCCAAAATTGTTTTCATTTGCAACTTTCAAATATTAGACCAACTTTTTAAAAACTGAGTTCTTTCATTCTCTTTTACTGTGATAATTATTCACCTTTTAAATTTCAAATCTAGTATTTTAGCTTTCATACAGTAATCCCCTTTTAATTTAAGCTGAAAGACTTGGCAAACTACACCCACCTGCTTTTGTAAATAACTCTCTATGGGAACACAGTCCCACCCGTTTGTTTGTGTGTGGTCTATGGCAGCATTCACACACTTGTGGCATTGAACAGTTGCTACAGAGAGCCTATGTTCCTCAAAGCCTGAAGTATTTACTACCTGGCCCTTTCCAGAAAACATTTGCTGAACCCTGTTCCAGATCTATAGATAATTTAATCTGATTTAATATTTTTATTGTAACTGCTTATCCTTAACATAATGTCTCTCATAACACCTATTAATTTTGTTTTGAATTTTATGCTTTTGCCCTAAGTCCTTGTATTTTTTTTTTGGGGGGGGGGTGTATGGTCCGGGAATCGAACCCGGGTCTCCCGCATGGAAGGTGGGCATTCTAACCACTAAACTACCCGTGCATTCCTAAGTCCTTATATTTTATAAAAAGCTTTTAGCTGAACTCTTATCTTAGCACATTCATAAACCTTTAGCTTTGTTGATCTCTTATCTGATCGGTTTTATCTTTTTAAAATTAATCATTAATTTTTTCATTACTTTTAACATTAGTCTTATTGCCCCCTTTTAATTTAATGCCTTCAGGAAGTGCAGCTGCAGGCAGCGCCGGTAAAGGCAAACCCTCCCCAGGACTCTTCTCCAAATACTGTCTCTGTCACGGGCCAATTCTCAAGGCTGTAAGGTGACAAGGCCCAACTCCACCACACAGCCATGGTTTGAGAAATCTTCTCAGTTAGATGGCTATCCTTTGAGTCCTGCCCCTTTGCAGGTGACATGCCATAAAATGCCAATACCACCTCCTGACCACACATAGGTTACTTTGGCCCAGCAAATTAGGCGTGCCCACTGGGGTCAAATCATTCAATGCACAGCAGAGCCTATTAGCAGCTTAAGCTAGAGAGAGCTAATGGTTCACTCCCCACCTGTAAAGGATTTAAAATCTTCTGGATTTTATATCCCCAAAGGATGAAATAACTACAAACTGTAAATCTCAGTAAGGGCTATAGATTTTGCCAGAGTTATACCTGGAGATAATTTTCAAATTTCCAACTTTTATTGACTATTTCCTGCATGCCAGGCTATGGTAGATATCAGAGATAAAAGTCAGTATGGATTTTCTGCTCAATGATTTTACAGTTTATTTATGGAGGGAATAAAAAAAACAAAGCAACAACTCTAATATGCCGGAATCAGCTTTATTGAGATATATTGTGAGAAGAGGAAAGGGCATCTAAATCAGGGAAAGTTCCCAGGAGAGGCTCACAGAAGGTAGCTGCCAGGGCCCCCACAACGTCTGAAGACTGCCCAGTCCCCTTCCCCACCACACTGAACCATCACAGTTCCACAAGGCTTACAGGAGGCACCCAGTGGTGCTGAGTGAATGAGAGGCTCAGAAACAGAAAAAACAGAAGGGGCCTCCCTGCCACAGAGAACTCATGGTGAAGGACAAAAGGACATAGAGAGGGGACAGAAATGAAAGCAAGAAACCTTATAATCCTCCTCTCCTCACCCACACCCCCATCCCCCCCACTCAGGACGGGGAGACCAGAAGACTAGGGGAAGACGCCCTCTCCACAATACAGTTGGTCCTGAGTCCGGGTCCCCAGGAAGGAATCAGACAAGTATGTTTTGTGAGCAGTTGTGGTTCGGAGGTCACTGGGGATCGAACAGGACTGGAGCAGGACCATGGCTGGACAGCAGTGCTGGCAGGCCAGGCCAATGCTGGCACCTCTGGGCAGTGCTGGGGGAGCCTAGGGCTGAGTCTAGTTACTAGCAAGGGCTGCAGTGGGGCTCCTCAGAGCAGAGGCAACCCTGGAGGGGAAGGTAGGTCTACTTGGCACCTGTGCAGGGGAGGGTAACATCAGAAGAGGGTCTTTGCCGAAGTAAAGTGGGGGACTGAAACTGTTAAGCGTCTGAAGGGGATTGTGGTTAGGATGGGATATAAAAGCCCCAACAGGCCTTGCAGAAGAGATTGGGGAAATGAACCGGAGAGGAGAGGGGGCTGGTATTGGGGTGTAGTAGGGAAGGCTGGCTCGTCTCCTGGGCCCCCGGGGCAGCAGGCGCAGAGCTGGCTCCTGACTCTAATCTCCTGGCCTTCCAAGGCCCTACTTATTGCCCCACACGGCCATCTTCGAATACAGGGGGCCTTTGCAGAAGCGGCTGGACTTCATGTAGGCAGAGATCTGCTTGAGGCCCTGAGGGTGGGGAAAAGAAGGCCTGAGCTCAGGGTCTACAGCCCCAATCCAGGCCAGCAAGCTCAGGGACCCTAGCAAGAGCCCTTCCACGTGGGGGGAAGTGTTAGGGCATGAGACAGTGGGTCCTGGGATCCGCAGTCCTGGTAAGTTAACCCTTTCAATTTTCTTTACTCTCTCATTTCTAGAAGAGTTATCATTTATGCAGACTTTATACTGGGCTGGGTGCTTTATATCCACCAGTGATAATTAGAAAATGCTCCCAGCAACCCTGCAGATAGGTTTTACAATCGACAGTTATGGGAAGGGAAAGTGAGGAACAAAGAGGTTAAGAGCACTTCCTTGTGCTCACCCTAACTGGTGGCAGTCAGGGCTGGAATTCAGCCCAGTTCTGACTCTCACCAGTTCTGTTTCCTTCTGTGTACTCTGCACCCTTCCAGCACTCCCCGCCCCTACCCCCTAGGAGGCTTGCTTTGTCTAACCCCAAGTGAACAAATACTCTTGCTCGGAGGGAAACTCCTGGCTCACTCCCAGACTCTGTACAATGAGGAGTGCTGCGCAGAAAGGGGCTCAGAACATGCCTGTTTAGCTAAAAGAAGGGCGGATCTCTGCAAATAACTCAGCAAAACTGGCTTAAGGATGATGGGGTGGGGTGGGGAATGGGCAGCCTGCAAAGCCAGGCTGAGCCAGGAGCTCCACTTAAAGGAGAGTCCAAGCTTCGCCATCTCGAACCTGAGCCCAATCTCACTAGGCTCCCATCTATTTTGTCTCCAACCACTGCTACAGTGGACCAAGCCATATGACACTCTGGCATGCTTTGTGAGTCAGCGTACCAGGAAACGGAGTGCCTAGATAATTCTTAAAGGATTCAAAGAGATCTAGGCCTGCCTGTTCCCAAGGGGCAGGGCCCCAGCAGCCCGCGGCCCACAGCCTCCCTCCCCTCCAGGCATCCAGCTCTTATGTAATTGCCAAGGCGCCCAGCCTGGACTTGAACCAGAAGCCGATGAGAACGAGCTGAGCAAGCAGATCTCCTGATGGGAACTGGGAAAGGAAAAGCCTGGGTACATGCCTTGAATTTTCAAATCTGTAGAAGTGGATTTTTGTTGCTCCCCATTCCCAACTAGCTGACTAAATGTGACAGCTGTGAGGCCACACGACATAAGGACCCACCAGTCCCAAGCGGTTCTCCAACCAACCTGGCTGCAGCAGTGGGGGTTCCAGGTCTGGGTCATCTTTGCACCCCACACTGTCCTGACACAAGCCTCAAACAGAGGAGACAGTGACTACAACTGAAAATAAACAAACTGACCCATCTCAGAGATGCAAAACCCAGCGAAATGGGAAGGAGAGAGGTAGGAAACTAGGGACAGAAGGACATTTCCCTACCATAGGACACTTCAAAATGAAACCCTTCACCAGGGCACCCACATATATCCTTAAAACACCAACTGTGGATCTAGGAATCCAATTATGTCTGGAGACATGGGTGGCAGCGGTGCTATGCTTGAAGGAGGTCAGGCATAAATTTGTCTGTATCTTTGATATCACTCCTACCTTTTCTCAACCACCAGCTACCTTCACAATCCTCAAACGTCTGCCTCATCCACGCTGTCCTGGGCTGTGAAGGGAGAACCGCTGACACCTGTCCACTGAAGCCTGAAGCAGAGAGGAGCCCAGCAAGCCTGTCCTGCCTCTACGACCCCACTGCACCCTTCAGCTCACTGTTTTTCTCTGTAAATGGGGGTGATCATTCTATCTACCTGGTAGGAATGTTGTACAGATCAAAAGTAACCCAATATGTGCTAAATGCTTGGCACAGGTCCTGGCTGAAAGCAAGGGCTCAATAAATGCTACTTTTATTCGTTTGGGCTCTAGAACTAGGAAAGCATCCTGGGAAAGTGGAATAAAAAAGGGACACGAAGGTGGAAAGAGGATCAAGGCCATCACCTCAAAGCGGGCGAGAAAGTCCTTCAGGTTTGGGAACGCGTCCAGGCACTTGTGCTCAAATACACGGAGCTGCTCAAGGATGTCATAAGCCAGGAAATCCACGAAGGTGATCTGCAGAAAGGCCGAGGGGAGCGGACAGGGAGTTCTGAAAGCTGCCGGGAAGGACTTCTCCTGTCCCCAGGTCCTTCCCCCTTTACCTTGTCCCCGGCAAACCATGGCCGCTTCCCCAGGAACGCTGAATACAGCCTCATCTTGTCAGGGAGCCCCTCCAAGTACTCTGGCTTCAGCTTCTCCTGAGGCAGAAAACAGCTGTCACCACCCTCAGCCACAAACCGCCCCCCCCGGTCGGAGAGGCGGCCTCCCCCAGGTGCTGTGGTGAGCCTCAGACTTCCCCGAGTCAGTGCCCCGGGCTTCGTTTTAATCCACCCAGCATTCATTAGACTCCCACTGGGGGCCGGACCCCATCTGTGAGAGCAACAGAAAAGCAGAGAGGAGCAGGACACTGTCCGTGAGTCTGTCCCCGCTGATCTACAAATGACCCACCTCCTGGTCAGCAGAGGCTGCTGGGAGCACATAATGGAGCCCTCGACTTGGAAGTTAGTGGAAACACAGAATAAAAGAACCAAACAGCCTCGGGGAAAGAAGTGTTGAGTTTGTTACTAGGGTGGTAGAAGAATGGAGTGGACACTTGAGTAGTTTCCTGAAATATGAGGAATTTGTGAGGCTGTGAAGAAGGGGGAAGGGAGGCATTCCTGCAGGTACAAAGATCTGGCAGCTGGACCGTGCCCTACCTACTTGAAAAAATGCTAATCTCTCTTGGAATGGAGATGACACTGGGAAAATGAGCTGAATATATCGTTTGGGAACTTATCTTCCACCTTGAGGAGTCTGGACTTTGTCCTAAAATTGGTGGGAATTGTTTCAGAGTTTTCACTGGATGGAATTTAAGTTAGGAAGGTCACTTTGGTGGCAATCCAGGGGACCACTTAGAGGAACAAGAGCAGTCAGGAGTTGAAATGGCAAATAGGGCCAGCCTGGACCGTGCTGATGGGAATGCACTAGGCCTGTCCCACCCAGGGCAACTCACAAACTCAGGGTTGTAGCAGAGCATGGCCAGCTGCATGCGGGTGTCCATGACCTGGTTCTCCAAAATGTCAATGCGAATCCTCTCTGCTTCCGTCTCCCCATCTGCAGCCCACACAACAGAGACTGGCCCTCAATCTCCCACCCCAGTCGAGCCCGGGAGGAAAGGCTGGCCGGCCTCCTATGCCCCCCACACCTCCCCTCCAGCCCAACTCACACAGGTTGTGCTTGCGTGCAATGTAGCGCAAGATGGCATTACTCTGGGTGATCTTTTGCGCACCATCGATTAAGTAGGGCAGCTGGAAGGACCAGTGGGGCAGGTCAGTGGGGCCACCAGGCTCCCCAGCAGCCCCTTCCCCTGAGCAAAGGCAGTGGGAGACCTAGCACCCATAGTGCCTGGCCTATGGCAGGCATAAAATAAATATATATAAAATGAATGCATGCATGAGCTGGACACAGAATATCACGGAAGGCAGAGATGAGAACCAGGCATGGGAGGTGAAGCAGAAGGCACCTGATCCTATGATCTCACAGCTGGGGTTGGGAGAAAGCTTTCACTTGTCCCACAACACCCTCCCACCTACCCCTGCCCACCCGGCACCTACATTGGGAAAGTCCAAGCCTAGCTTGAATTTGTCATTCAGCCACTGGCTTCTGTCATAATCCGGAGCTGTGGTGAAGAGAATGAAGTGAAAACAAACCTCCCCTCACAACAACCCTCTTTCCCTGAGGAGAGGACTAAGGGAAGGCCTCCTCGGACAGCTGGATCTGGATTTGAGGGAACCACTCGTTCTCACATTCTCAAGTTCAGAGGTGTGGGGAATAAAACCCTTGGAGGGCCGTGGGCATGCGTGAGAAAGGCATTCAAAAGGTCTGGGCAAGAACTAAGGAGAACCAAGTTCCAATCACTGATGCAAAATCAGTGATCCCCTGCCAGCGCCCTGCGATGGATGGAAGGCCAGCGCTGCACCCAAAATGGATCCCGGGAAGGGGCAGGCCCCAGACCAAGCGGGGGAGGCCCTGCAGAGAGGAGGAACAGGTGGCCAGGCAACGGTCCCAAATCAGCATGAGTCGGGCGGAAAAACAAGGGTGCCATTACCGTCCCCCATCGTGTACGTCTTTTCCTCATAGTCTGACTCTGTGTACTCCAGGAGCAGGCGGATGGGCTGAGCCAGCTGGAAGACACACACCGGATCAGGGGGTAGGGATGGAGGGGACGGAGGGACAGGCTAGAAGACGCCAGAGGCTCGCTCCTCAGGCCCTCTCACCACGCCCCGCTCCCCATCCCAGCCCCACGGCCCCGGCCCGCCTAAGAAGTGCGTGGCCCGCGCAGACAGCGGCCAGGTGGCGGGGTGGGCTCGGCTCTAGCGAAGCCCAGGAACAGGAACTTCTCCCGGGGCCGGTCCCGGAGCTGCTCGGCACTTCCCCGCCCCCGCGCCCACCTCCCACGGACCCTCGCTCACCCCACGGATGTCCCAGTAACCCAAGGTCATGGGCATGGTGCTCGTTTGCGCGGGCTCTGCGGACAGGCCTTAGCGGCGCTTCACTGGGACTTTATCCGACTAGCCCGGGGCGGGGCGGGGCTGCGGGGGCGGGGCTGCGGGGGCGGGGCTGCAGGGGCGGGGCTGCGGCGGGCCGGCCCGAATGAGGCTTCCGCGCGGCGGGAGGGTTCAGGTCAGCACCTATCCCTGGAAGAGGAGGGCTCCGGGCCCACCCGGCGAGCTCCTCGGAGCACCGGTAATCCACGAGAGGCAGGCGTGTCAATGAGATGGGGATGGCCGGCCTCGCCGAAAGGGAAAACTTGGGCCCCGCGTTTTCCTCCTTAGGACGGTGAAGGGCTGTACCCTTTGGCAGTCACCTGGGGAAGGATTGTGAGCATCAGCTGTAAATTTGTCAGTGAGCATTCTGGTCCAACTTGTGAATCCAGATCCAAGAACCAGACCCAGCAATGAGGCCGTGTGTCTGAGACGCAGAGCCTGAAATATCCTGCCAGTCAGCTGGGGGCCCCCCCGACAGTGACCTGGGCCCCAAATCTGCACAGTGACCTTGAGGGTCGGAAGAGATTGTCCTCAGAGGCTGGGCCAGAGTGGGACAGAGAGAGGTGGGGCCAGTGAAGAGACAGAGCCCTTTCTGTCCAGGCCTGCAGCTGCTAGCCCTGGCTCTGGCTTCTGAGTGAGTCTTTCACCCCCAGAGCCTCTTCACAGGTGAAACCCTTGGAGGGCACTCTGATCTCTGAACCATGGTTCAACCTTCACAAAATCTACCTGCCAACTTTTCTCTTTGAAGGTGGACTATTTCAAAATGAAGAGAAGGTGAAATAATTTGGCCTCTGGTTAAATTTTCTTTGTTGATAGGGTATTATAAAATTGCATGGGTTTATAAGTTCACAAAGGGCAAGGCTGGCTCACTACAGAAAAATAAGTTTAAAAATTAACTAGCACATTATTAGGATAGCATAGTACGAACCCCATGTTTCGTAAGTTTCAATCTTCCAAGATAAAGTATGGAGTGGGGGTTGAGGAGAACTGCTAGATTTCCTCCCACCTGTATGAAAATATAGAAGGCAGAGGGTCTGCATGTCTGTGCAACATTGGGGAGCTCAGACATGTGTCATCAGTGGGACACAGAGCACAGTTCTTCTTGAGATGCTTCCCATCCACTTGGACCTTGCCATTTCTCTCGGGTCCAGCCCTGGTCCAGGCTAGGGAAGCAGCCCCTGGAGGTGAGGCGCCTTCCTCTAGTTTGCTTTGTTATTAGACAAAGATGGTACATCCTCAAATGACCAATTTCTGAGACATTAGGTGTCAGTGAGAGAATGAATTTATTGCTAGGCAAAGAAGCAGGAAATCAGACGACCTATCAGCCCCCAAATCTGTCTGATCAGACTAATTTCTAATCAGCCCAAACTACATTAATTCTGATAGTTTTATAGTATCATAAGATGGGCATGTTTTAATATAAAGAGCACAGTGGCTCCAAATGATGTAA
>PVIY010055311.1:0-13798 GCA_004026745.1 Myrmecophaga tridactyla | reverse complement strand
GGCCCCGCCTGCCCCGCCAATAGGAATCGGGCCGGAAGTGATGGAGGCCCAACCCCCGTCCTGGCAGGAACCACTCAAGCCGCTCTGGGGCGCGGGAGGATCCGGAATCTCGGTGGTTGACCTTGCGCGTTCCCAGTAGGTCCCTCAAGGAACCGCAAATGGCAATGCTGTAAGTCGGGAACGCTGCCACCAGGTGGCAGTCTAGCCATAACCCCAAGACCTCAGAACGAGGCAACGGAGGCTTTGGTGGCCAGCTTGAAGAGGAATAGGTTACGGTTACAGTAATTTTTTCGGGGAAAATCTCCCCTTAACGAGCAGATGAAGGCACAAGGAATAGTCCCTTTCCTATGCACGGAAAGGCCGCAGAAACCCCTTCCTCAAACCACACTGCTCTCCAGGATAAGCAAAAGATGCGTACTGGTCAAAGAACTGTTTAGGGTTTAATCCATTGCCTGCCACCCCACCCGGGTATATGGACCCAGTACCCAGTCTCCTTAGAGAAAGGGTTCAGAATGGGAGCGCGGTCCACCCATAAGAGCTCAGGTCTGCCCCAGGCCCCTGGGTGGTCTTTTAGCCCAGTAATGCCAGGCCCCTGAATTCAGCTAGAGGCTCCTGCTTGCTGGCTACTAGGAGGTCTCACCAAGTCACCAGAGACTAACCACACAGCCACACTGACTGGGAATGTCCAGCTCTGCAGAGAATGTTGGTGGTCCAGGGGACCAGAGGAATAAGTTTGAATATTGACCTGTCAATTGAGGAACAAAGACACCCAAGACAGTGTAGATAATAAGCTGATACTGAAAACTGTCCAAAACATTAGTGGTGGTCATCCTGAGAATATGTCAGTGAACTCTTCCGCATTTTCCAAAAAGTGAAAATCCAGGTTTTATAGGTCCTGGAGCTTACAAAATTATGAAAACATATTAAGCACAGGGTTGCAAGGACCTCAAGCTCCTTAGCCACTCAATGAATTCTTAAGTTAGAATGACCATCAGCTTTACACCTATGCAAATGCACTTTCACTTGTATTTTGCCTCCACATGCATGCAGTCTGCTACATCCTGTCCTGCATTTTCTGGGGTGTCTCCTGGCTGCTTCAGCCATCTTGGGCATCTGGCTGCTCCTGGAGCAAGCCCTCCCTGATGGCTGTGTCCCTTGGCCCAAGTCCCCAGCCCACTTTGTCCAGATCAACAGTATCGGCAGCTCATGGCTGAGGCAAATGTAGAGAGCTTCTCCAACATTTGCAGATACCCCTCCTGCCTTTAGTTCCAAACTCAAATGATGGGGCCAACCCTGGTTAGGCTGAGCCTCAACCCCCTTGGGTTTCTGCCTGGGATAGGGGAGAGCCTAGGGGCAGGCGAGAAGGCCAACAGCAGGATGGTGAGGACAGGGCCAGAATGGCTGGGCCTGTACCATTCTTGGAAAGTAAGAGCAAAGAACCAAACCTGGTACCACAGCAAAGTCTTCTTTACCTGCAGGAATGTACCTGTGACTCCCATGAAAACCCAGAGATGTCCTCATGCATAAGGATCAGGCTGGTGCACTGGCCCGAGCACAGGGACTCTGCCAGAAAGGGCCTCTCCAGTTTGCATTTCCTCTGCAGGCTGGCTCCCAGCAGGGCCTGGTGAGTGGCTCCTGCTTTTTGCTTCTGTTGACACCTCTCTACTCCTTTCCAGAGCCCCATAATGCTCAAGGTCCTGTGAGGCCACAGTGAGACCGCAGAGGACTGATGTCCCATGCAGGGGCTACTCAGGGTGACTCCCACCTGCAACTATGTGGTAGAATTTGGAGTTTGGGGCATGCAGGTAATCCTTTTCTTTTCAACAAAGCAGTCGGGCAATTCCAGCATGTTTGGGATAACTAGAAACTCCCACAACCTTAATTACCAACTTGAATTTCTTCTGGGCTAGTAGAGATCCAACCTGGAGAGGAAAGCATACAGGACTGGGACTCAACATGGCAGTGACCACTGCTCCACCAGACCCACCATGGGGGACCAGCACTGTGCAGAGTGGACGCAACCACGTGCGGTAGCCAGCAGGGGAGTGGAGAGTCAGGCAAGGTGTGTGAGGCAAACCAAGGCCTGGCCTTCTTTACTGTAAATTAAGATGTCCCACTTTGCTCTGGGGCCCCAGAACCAGGCAGAATGGTTGACAGCAGCAAGTGAGGTACTTCCAGGTGGTGACCTTGCAGGAACACATGAGGACAGTACACAATTTGGAGGGCCAGGAAATCAGTGCCAAGCCTGGGTGATATGGCCAGGACGTGGAGTCCAGATCCCAGCCAGGGGACTAGCACTACCCATTTTACCTACCTGCTCTCCAGCTTGCATGTCCTTATTCCCTCAATACCACCAGGCAAGCAGGCCTCTAGCACACAGAACACCCCTCCCCCTTCAGCTGTGGATGTTCCCTTCTGCCATTCACTGGCGTCTCCTACATTTCTCCCTGCAAATGACCTCCATAATCCACCCTGTGGTTGAGCCTAAGAGAGTCCAACAAGCAGGGCCATCGCTCTGAATCCAGGGGCATGCACAGCTCACAGCTCAGTAGAACAATCTTTATTAAAGCCCTCAGCCCTAGTTCTCTTTCTCCTGCAGAGTCCTGGTTCCCCAGAGTCACCCAGTCTGATGAGCAGCAGTGAGACCCACTTTGCGGCCAGCAGGGGCATCTCTGCAGATAGTGAAGGATTTGCCAATGTGCTGGTGGTTGCCACCTCTGAAGGGATGCTCCACAGGCTGCAGGCAGAAGGCAGAGGCATTAGTGTGCGGTGATTCCACCTGCCATGGACTCGGGGGCTCCCAGGATTACCATTAGTCATGGGCAGGATGGACTGGTCTGAGACATACAAACCTGTGGTCTCCAGCTACAGATCATTCTCCTTCCATGAGTGGAGAGAACATTCTTAGAATATCCATCCGGCTGCTAGGTCCCTATACCCCACATACCCAAAACCCAACTGCTGGGCTACTTACATTTGTGGCCACAGCCCACACGCCAGGCCAGCAATTCCTCTTTGCCTTATATTTGTGGTAGACACAGCCAAACTTAAGGATGGGTTTGTCAATGCAGCGAACCCACCCCCACCCCCAACCAGACCTGAAGGGAGAGGAAGCACCTCAGGGCACACATCACACTGCATGACCCTCCCCACTAATCAGAGGTTCCACAGCTGGGGCCTTGCCTGTGAATGCCCAACCTCTGTCTGAAATATATACTGCTTCCCAGGAGGCCCAGTGACAGGTGAAGTCTGTCAGCAATTTCTTCATGTTCCCCCACACTGCCATGTCCTCACCCCATCATCTGTGGTGCCAAATGAACTCCAGCACTCCCCTTGCCAGCAGCTCACTCAACTTCCAAATCCCCCACAGGTAGGCTGTCCCAGCCTGTACAACTTTGACAACACCTTTGCTTATTCAGAGCCTATCTAGACAGGGTTGAGTTGGCACAGGGATTCGAAACCGTTAACAGCTAAGTAAACGAACAAACCTGGGTTCAAATCCTCGTTTTAATACTTACTGTGTGGATTGGAGCATGTCACAAATCTCTGAAAAAGCTGTTCACAAGCTAGATGCAATTATGGGAATCACAAAACACACTGAAATGTAAACATGTGTCTTACAAGTTGCAGGTGGTTAATCCCACTGTCTCATTCAACCAAGAAGCAGCTACTACTCTGCCTGCTTTCTAGACAAGACAACTGATTTCCAGTGCTCGAGGCCACACAGCAGAAGTTAGGGAAGACCGGACTCAGACTGCCAAATGAATTCCAGGGCCTAGGTCTAGCCACTAATTGTGTATGTGAAGCTTCAGAGCCTGTCCCCCCACCAGCCAGACTTACCAACCGCAGCTCTGCTGGCTGAGAAGATGGCCTTTTTGGAGTCTGAAAGCCGTTTCACATGGGCCTTCTTGGTCTCAGGGTTATGAGATGACAGTGGTGAAGTTCCCAGAGGTACCGGTTACTTTGCCCCGGTCACCAGCTTCACCAGGCTTCTCCTCCAGGCAGCATACGATGGTACCTTCAGGTATGGTGCCCACCGAAGGACATTACCGATGCTGAGTTGGGCTGCAGGAGAAGGAGCACAGGGTGTTCAGGACAGCACTGTGACCCATCTTAACACCCTGAGAACTAAGAAAGCAATGCAAATCCACACGCTGTAGTGGGCTCGAAAGCCCAGAGGAGCACTCAATGTACAGTTTCCTTTTGCTCGCCGGGTACATTCTTTGGCCACGAGGCTCTCCCCAGATGAGGCGACTGCTCGGAATGCTCCACTCTTACGGGGCTAAGGGAGTTAAATTCCCCAGGCAGCCGCCAATACCCCGACAATCAACTATCTTCACAGTCGCGAGACTTACGCTTCTTGCCGCAGTACACGAACTGGCCCGTGTGGATGCCCTCGGCTGCGATGAACAGTTCCATCCGCTTCTTAAACCGGTACGGGTCCCGGAACACTACCTTGGCGAGGGGTGCGCCGCGGCCCGGGTCGTGGATGATCTCCTGTGGCCCCAGGTGGTGTGAGCGCGAGGTTCCGGCGGGGCTGCCTGCCCTACGCCCCCCATCCGGCCCCGGCCGACGCCCCACACCTCCACGATGCCCTTAATGTAGCCTTGCCGTTTGCGAAGTCCATGCCCTTGCGGTGCTTCACGTGCGCTCGGAACACGGAGCTCGCGCCCTTCCTCTGCCCACGGGTCATGCGGCCCACGACGGCGGGCCTGGAGGGAATGGGACTCAATCATCTCGCAACAGGGCCAAACATCCGCCAGCCCGGCTTCCTGCGTCCCTCGCCCCCTTCGCGCCCCCCGCCCCGTCCGTGAGCCGCAGAGCCTTGTTAGGAGAAACGGTCTGGACCCAGAGGACCCCGGGGCGGCGAATGGCCAAGGATAGCCCAGAGGCCGCGGCGCCGCCAACACGTCCCACCAGCTTACAGTAGCCGCGGAAAAACAAATGTGGCGCCCAGGTACAGCTTCACCTTCCGGGGCGGGGCTCGCGAACCGCTTTACCTTCCGGGGCGGGTGCCGCGGGCCGCGTCGCGCGATGCACGCAGGGAGTTGTAGTTCGCCCGCGACCACCCGGCCCCCGCCGCTATAGCCTCCGCGCAGGCGCACTGACCTGCGGAACGGAGCGTGCTGGGGTCTTTCCTTGATCCTCCTTTTCGACGTGGGGTCGCTCTCGGGCAGGTTCCGAGAGGATAGGGACGTCCGGACCGTCGTGGATCTCTCGACAGGCGGGTGTCGCCCAGTTAGCGTCTGAGGCGGCACTGAGGGGTTAAGTGACTTATCCAGGGTCACGGAATGGCCGACTGTCCTCTTGTCCGTGAGGGGCTCCAGTGTAGGAAGAGGGGCTCCCGCCAGTGCACCTCGGGGCAGAAGGAAGAGACAAGGCACTGACCCAGGCCACGTCGTGCTTTGCTGACGGAGAGAGCTTGGGGGTCTGGGTGACAGATGTCAAATGTCCATCTCTCACCAGAACAACTGCTCCGCAGACGTGGGACTTTGTCCAATGCTGCGTCCTCGTAGAGATTGGGATGGCTGACCTGGGTGTGGGCACGGGAGAGGAGCTCAGAGGTCATCTTTGCCAGGAGCGTCCAGGGAGGGAGAAGGTCCTCATCTTTGATTGGGCGTCGGTGGGGGGCGAAGTGGGAGCGGCAGAAAGTGGAGAAGTTCAGGAGTCACAACTGAGAAGAGGGGACCCACTTCCAGGAGGACCTGCAGACAGGTAGAGGAGGGGAAGCTTCGCCGGACACCAGGAGGGCAGAACCAGGGATCACAGAGGCTGAAAGGAAGGATTGGCGGTATTACGCTGGGAAGGGACGAATGAAGGGAGACTGGACGGATGACCATGAGGTGAAGGAACAAGACTGACCAGACCGGGTGGGAGAGAGAGTTGGAAGGGAGGAATGTCGGTGAGGTGCTGCGAATAGAGATTGCTGGGAAGCAACGGTGGGGATTAGAGCCTAGAGATGGAAAGTGAGTCTGAATATAGAGGGGAGGAATATCCAACAGGATGCATACTGCCCAGGAGGGGAGGCTCCCTGAAGCATGCATGGGGTGTCATCCAGGAGAGGGGTGATACTAGCCAGGAAATTGGATGGGACCCTTGTCTAAATGACAAATGACAGCCATGGGGGGAGAGACAGGGAGGGAGGAAGGCAAGGTCAGATTCCAGTTGTCATCTGAGCTTGCAGGAAGAACTCTGACTGCAGGAATTCTACCCTGCAGGGCCAAAGATAAGGACCTGGTGTGGTACCAGCTGGGTTTGTTGACATCATAAGAAGGTGGCAAGAAAGGGCAGGAAGGGGAGCCAGGTGGCCAGGTGCTAAAATTGCATTCCCCTTCCCCCACCTCCCCAACAGTAGTAACCTGTTTTCTACTTTCTATGAATTTACATATTCTAGCTATGTCATATAAGTAGAATAATAACAATATCTGTCCCTTGTATCTGATTTTTTCACTCTACATGATGTTGTCAAGGTTCATCCATGTAGTAGCACTTCATTCCTTTTTATGGCTGAATAATATTCCATTGTATGGATATACCACTTTTTGATTATCCATTCATCTGCTGATAGATCTTTTAGTTGCTTCCACATTTAGCTATTGGGAATAGTGCTGCTATGAACATTAGTGTACAAATCTCTGTTCAAGTCCTGCATTCAATTCATTGGGGTATATAAATAGAACTGGGGTCGCCAGGTCATATGGTACGTCTATGTTTAGCTTTTTGAGAACCCACTACACTGTTTTCTAAGCCCCTGAACCACTTTACATTTCCAACAACAACGTACGTTAGTACCCTAAAGTTTGACACAGTATCAGGGGATTCCCTGATGGTAAGGTTTAATAGTTCCATGATCTTTCTCCCCTCCCTCAGGGGACTTTGCTGAGGCCAATTCTGAAGCCTCATTTAGTTGCATATTCCATTCATTTGTATAAAGTATCCCTTTCCCTAATGTCTTAGTAACTATTCAGAAACTAGCCAAACCTGTTAAAGAGCTTGTTAACATTCAATATATAACATGTTTACACATTTCCATTCTATGATTCAGAGATTTTTTGTTAACTTGACATATCAAAGGTCCAATTTTCTCATAAGAAGCATGTTTCATTTTAAAATTGAGACACATTACTTAAACTGATTAAGACAGTCAATATAAAAGACGATATTAGTCTCATTTAGCAGTAGTTGATAATCTAGAATTTAAATTTAAAACCCAGCAGCCCTGATTCCACAAATATATCAAATTTCTTTAATGTGAAAATGTGTTATCACTTTCGCGAAACACATTGTCAAAGAAATCTGCTGCTGCCCACACACTGTCTTCTTTTGACATTTCACCTGGTACTTTTATTGTAATTGTGAAAGTGGCCAGCTTCCTGTGAATATCAGCATTTTATATGGTAAAAAAAAAAATCAGTTCATTTACTGTAAGCAAAACAATAAAAACTTTCCCAGTTTTGGAGTTGTTTTGATGTTGTTCTGTCCTTAATATAAAATGTATCTACACTTACTTTTTCAGACTTAACATTAAAACTACTAACTGCTGACACTGTCAAAGCAAAGCAGATCTTTTCCTTCAGTACTACCTTCACTGAATTTTGCTTTTTCATTTCTCGGTCATATCATCAGCTGAACACTGACATTTCATAGTTTATAACAGAAATGATATCTACCTATATTAATTAAAAAATTGATCTGCCCAAACGAAATTTAACAACTTTGTGTCAAAAAAAAATTTGTATTTTAAAATATCTGATGTTGTTTTCTTAAAACAATATTCATTCTAGTGAGTGTAAGGTGAAATTTCATTTTGCATTTGATTTGCATTTTCCTAATGCCTAATGATACTGAGCATTTTTCATGTGCTTATTGGCTGTTTGTATATCGGTAGAGCAATGTCTATTCAAGTCTTTTGCACAGTTTCGTAGCAAACACTTCAGAATTCCTTCTGATTTCTGTTCTGTGCATATTTGCCAATATTTTCTTTGTGGTAATCCAGGGTTTAAATTTCATATCCTAAATCTATGACAGTTACATTTATTTTGATACCAACCTAACTTCACACCATGTTCTTCTATCCCTCCGTCCTCCCACCTGTATGTAGATCTTAATATATATGGATCTAAAACCATTGGTTTATCATTACTTTTTATGCATTTGTATAAATGTAGAAAGTGAAAGGTGAATTTAAAATACACAATAGTACTGGCATTTATATTTACTCGTCATCACCTTTACTGGTCATCTTTAATTCCTAATGGAACTTTGATCTATTGTTTAGAGCTCCTTTCCTTTCAACCTGAAGAACTCCCTTTACAATTTTTCTTAGAGCTGGTCAAATGATGATGAACTTCTTCAACTTTTGTTTATCTAGGAAAGTCTTAATCTCTCCTTTATTTTTTAAAGACATAGAATTCTTGCTTGGTGTATTAATTAGGGTTCTCTAGAGAAACAGAATCAACAGGGAACACTCGCAAATATAAAACTTATAAAAGTGTCTCACGTGACCGTGGGAACACAGAGTCCAAAATCCTCAGGACAGGCTGTGAAGTTGACTATTCTGGTGGAGGGTCTGGATGAACTCCACAGGAGAGGGTCGCTAGCCGAAGCAGGAATAGAGCCTGTCTCTTCTGAATCCTCCTTAAAAGGCTTCCACTGATTAGATTTGAGCATCACTCATTTCAAAAGACACTCCCCTTCGCTGATTACATAGAATCACCTGTGGATGCAGCTGACATGATCATGACCTAATTCTATGAAATGTCCTCATTGCATCAGACAGGCCAGCACTTGCCCAACCAGACGAACAGGTACCACCTGGCCAGTTGACACATGAACCTGACCATAACAGTCCACACCTTTGTCAACTTGGCAGCTATATATATCACCTTAAACCATGCCTAATTTCTAAATAAAAACATTAAAACACACATTTTTTCTTTCACCTAACAATACTCAACTGTCCTGCATATAACTGGAAACACAGTAACTATCTCCAGAATAGGGTGCAAGACCTTGGGTAATATTCATTCTTAAACTTGATATCTTACAACTTAAACAGTATAACAGGAACAAAACAGCATCACAGTCCTCGTTTCTGTAACTGATCACATGATCATAATTCTTATTTATCATACCTTCTTCCACTACCCATTCCATGTTCCCTTTACCCTCAGCAAGCACTTCAGCTGGCCATGGTTCTTTGCCTGGTGGGGTGACCCAAACCTTCATTCCTGAAGTTTCAGACCCATTGGTAGGCCTGCCTGGATTGGGTTGTTGCAGTTTTCCATTGATTTTAATCACAGGGCATGGTAGTACTAAAAGATGCCCTAAGGAATCTCCTATATTGCAAGCAAACTCTTCTTTACCTCCATTGTATAGTTGCAGTCCTATTTCCCCCTGATAGTCAGGGTCAATCACCCCAGACGATAATGCAATCCCCTTCTTGGCTGATTGATCCAGGGGCATGAGTAGCCCAAAGTGACCAGGTGGCAGTCTTAGATTCCAGTTCATTGGAATCATTGTTGTGTCTCCTGGAGGAAGCACTCCCCCTTTTGGAACTAAAACCTGTAGACCAGCAGAGCTCAGGGTCACAGGGACAAGAAGCAAAAATTTTCCTAGTGGATCACTAGGGGTAATAGTGAGTGGTGCCACTTTCTTTTCCACCGCTTGGTTCCAGGACCCATGGATCCTGGCTATGGGAGAAACAGCACCATACAGTGGACGCTGATTCAGAGCATATACAGTTTCCTGGAGAACATTACCCCAGCCTTTCAAGTTTTTGCTACCTAGTTGGCACCATAATTGAGTTTTTAAAAGGCCATTCCACCGATCTATCAATCCAGCTGCTTCTGGATGATGGGGGACATGGTAAGATCAGAGAATTCCATGAGCATGTGCCCATTCCCGCACTTCATTTGCTGTGACGTGTGTTCCTTGATCAGAAGCAATGCTATGTGGAATACCATGATGATGGATAAGGCATTCTGTAAGCCCACGGATGGTAGTTTTGGCAGAAGCATTGCGTGCAGGGAAAGCAAACTCATATCCAGAGTATGTGTCTATTCCAGTTAGAACAAATCGCTGCCCCTTCCATGAAGGGAGTGGTCCAATGTAATCAACCTGCCACCATGTAGCTGGCTGGTCACCTCGGGGAATTGTGCCATATCGGGGGCTGAGTGTAGGTCTCTGCTGCTGGCAGATTGGGCACTCAGCAGTGGCTGTAGCCAGGTCAGCATTGGTGAGTGGAAGTCCATGTTGCTGAGCCTGTGCGTAACCTCCACCCCTACCACCATGACCACTTTGTTCATGAGCCCATTTGGCAGGGACAGGAGTTGCTGGGGAAAGAGGCTGACTGGTATCCACAGAACGGATCATCTTACCTACTTGATTATTAAAGCCTTGCTCTGCTGAAGTCACCCTCTGTTGCCCATTCACATGGGACACAAATATCTTCATGTTTTTAGCCCACTCAGAAAGGTCTATTGGGGCAGGCCACAGTGGCTCAGCAGGTAAGAATGCTTGCCTGCCATGCCTGAGGACCCGGGTTCGATTCCTGGTGCCTGCCCATGTTAAAATAAAAAAAAAAAAGAAAAAGAAAGGTCTATCCACATACTTTTTCCCCAGACCTCTCTGTCGCCAATTTTCCAATTATGGTCTTTCCAAGTTCCTGACCATCCAGCCAAACCATTAGCAATAGCCCATGAGTCAATATACAAATGCACCTCTGGCCAGTTTTCCTTCCAAGCAAAATGAACAACCAGGTGCACTGCTCGAAGTTCTGCCTACTGGGAGGATTTCCCCTCACCACTGTCCTTCAAGGACACCCCAGAAAGAGGTTGTAATGCTGCAGCTGTCCACTTTCAGGTGGTACCTGCATATCATGCGGAAACATCTGTAAACCAGGCTCAAGTTTTCTCTTCCTTGGTCAATTCACTGCAAGGAACTCCCCAAGAGGTCATAGCTCTGGTCTGGGAAAGAGAAGATAATGTGGCAAGAGTGGAGACCATGGTCATTTGGGCCACTTCCTCATGTAACTTACTTGTGCCTTCAGGACCTGCTCTGGCCCTATCTCATATATACCATTTCCATTTTACAATAGAGTGCTACTGCACACGCCCAACTTTATGACTTGGTGGGTCAGACATCACCTAGCTCATGATAGGCAACTCAGGTCTCATGGTAACTTGGTGGCCCATGGTTAAGAGTTCAGTCTCTAATAAGACCAAGTAGCAGGCCAAAAGCTCTTTCTCAAAAGAAGAGTAGTTATCTGCAACAGCTGGTAAGGATTTGCTCCAAAATCCTAAGGGTGCTTCTCCTAAAGGGGCCTGCCAAAGGCTCCAGACAGCATCTCTATTTGCCACTGACACTTCCAGCACCTTTGGATCTGCTGTGTCATATGACCCAGATGGCAGAGCAGCTTGTAAAGCAGCCTGGAACTGTCACAGAGCCTCCTCTTGTTCAGGTCTCCACTCAAAATTAGCAGCTTTTCTGGTCACTCGATAAATGGGCCAGAGTAGCACACCCAAATGAGAAATATGTGTCGACAAAATCCAAAAAGACCAACTAAGCATTGTACCTCTTTTTTGATCGTAGGAGAGGCCAGATGCAGCAACTTACCCTTCACCTTAGAAGGAATATCTCGACATGCCCCACACCACTGGACACCTAGATATTTCACTGAGGTGGAAGGCCACTGTATTTTTGTTGAATTTATCTCCCATCCTCTGACATGCAAATGCCTTACCAGTAAGTCTAGAGTAGTGGCTACTTCTTGCTCACTAGGTCCAATCAACATGATATTATCAATATGATGGACCAGTGTGATGTCTTGTGGGAGGGAGAAATGATCACGGTCCCTATGGACAAAATTATGACATAGGGCTAGAGAGTTGATATACCCCTGAGGTTGGACAGTGAAAGTATATTGCTGACCTTGCCAGCTGAAAGCAAACTATTTCTGGTGGTCCTTACTAATAGCTATGGAGAAAAAAGCATTTGCCAGATCAATAGCTGCATACCAGGTACCAGGGGATGTATTGATTTGCTCAAGCAATGATGTCACATCTGGAACAGCAGCTGCAATTGGGGTTACCACCTGGTTGAGCTTACAATAATCCACTGTCATCCTCCAGGACCCATAAGTTTTCTGCACAGGCCAAATAGGAGAGTTGAATGGGGATGTGGTGGGAATCACCACCCCTGCATCCTTCAAGTCCTTAAGAGTGGCAGTTATCTCTGCAATCCCTCCAGGAATCCAGTATTGCTTCTGATTTACTATTTTGCTAGGTAGGGGCAGTTCTAGTGGCTACCACTTGGTCTTTCTCACCATAATAGCCCTCACTGCATGAGTTAGAGAGCCAATGTGGGGATTCTGCCTGTACCAAGTATATACCAGTATGTCTATACCAATTGTACATTCTAGGACTGGGGAAA
Source organism: Myrmecophaga tridactyla (assembly GCA_004026745.1). Classification (NCBI taxonomy): domain Eukaryota; kingdom Metazoa; phylum Chordata; class Mammalia; order Pilosa; family Myrmecophagidae; genus Myrmecophaga; species Myrmecophaga tridactyla. Next base: position 1,366 of record PVIY010055311.1, on the reverse strand, counting down.
TAACTACAGAATGGGTCCGGGGGCCCACTGGACTCACTGTGAGATGGATCTGAGCTAAAACTGCATTGATCACCTGGCCTCCATAAGTCCCCACTCTGACTGGTGGACCAGAGTGACGTTTTGGGTCCTCTGGACTTAATGTCACTTCTGAGCCAGTGTCTAATAATCCCCAAAATATCTGATCATTTCCTTTTCCCCAATGCCCAGTTACCCTGGTAAAAGGCCATCAGTCTCCTTGGGGAAGGCTTGGAGGGAGATTAATAGGATAAATTTGTGGCAGTGTAACAGGGTTCTCCCCCAAAGGGACCTGGCCTCCCCTTCATTCAAGGGGAGGGTCTGCACGCTGTCTCAAGTCTGGAAATTGATTAAGTGGCTGTGACTCTGTGTTTCTTTAATTCAGGTTAGACTTCTGTTCACTTGACCTAGAACTCTTTTGTTTATACAGCTCACACAAGAAGTTAGTAGACTACCTTTCTATTGTATTTCTAGGTACCCCATGATTTACTAGCCAATGCCACAAATCTCTGCAAGTCATATCATTTTGATTCCCACTTTGAGTTTGCTGTCTATTATAATAGCTATGTCTACCCTGTCTTTGGCGATTAAGTGCTACCACCTGGCTTCTGCCAACTCGGGATCCCATCATCCTCATTGTGTTTAAGGATTCCAGCTCAGTGACAGCAGTTCCTACAGTAATATCTGACCTACAGAGAAGTACAACTACAGAGCTCTTCAGGGATGATGGTGCTATTCTCACAAATTTATTTCTCACTGTTCTAGTAAAAGGTGCATCCTCCAGTCATTCCTGAGCTGTAAGAGCAGGCTTTGCATGATAAATCCACTCTAACATTCCAATCTCTCTAAGCCTCTGGATCCCTTCATCTACATTATACCAGGGCAGTTCTGGCATTTCAACCTCAGGTAATGTTGGCCACCTTTTGATCCAGGTTTCAACCAAACATCCAAACAAACTGTTAATACCATTTCTAACCCCTCGAGCTATAATACTGAATGGAGAATCTCCGCTTAGTGTGCCCATATCAATAAATTCAGCCTGATCCAGCCTTATGTTCCTCCCACCATTATCCCACACTCTTAAAATCTATTGCTATATGTATTCCCCTGATTTCTGTCTACATAAATTGGAAAACTCATACAGTTCTTTCAGAGTATAATGTACCTCCTCATGTGTGATACTTTGTACCTCACCTTTAGGGGCCTGTTGGGACTTTAGTCTAGTTATAGGTCTAGAAGAAATGAGGGGTGGTGGGGGTGGGTCATGAAAAGAATTAGAAATATCTTCCAAGCCATTTGCTTCAGGGCCTTCATTTGCAGTTTCATCTGGTGAAACAGGATTAATCACTCT
>PVIY010055310.1:0-13795 GCA_004026745.1 Myrmecophaga tridactyla | reverse complement strand
TAGTTTAGGTATGTCCAAGAGACAAAGTAACTTGTTAGGTAAAAGAGATAATTTCCTAAAGGGCATATCTTCTGCAAGAAAAGGGGTGGGCAGGACCCAGCAGAAGTGGCCACTTTCATTCAGAGAATTCAGAGCCTCTGGACGGGACAACATAAACAGTTTATGCCCACCTTCTGCCTCATTTTCTCTCAACCATGCTCTTGGAGGGAAAGGGTCTGCTGAGAATTAAAGCCACAGTCTCACTTTTCTGCTGGTGGAGAGCTGTGGGCTGGCAAGTGCCACCTGCTGGTCAGGCCAGGGAAAACACAGATTCAAGATACCTGACAAGAAAAACTGGCAGTTGGCTGGGTCTCATTCTCAGGGAAACTTGAAACTGATTACACCCTCTTCCTTCCTGAACATTCATGTCTGGGAATATCAAATTGGGGTTAGATGTCAGTTAAGTAGATTTAGAGAATGCTAGAGATTTAGAATATGCTGAACTAAATGTTAAAGGACAGAGAGAGAACAAAGTCAACCAAAAAAAATTCCCTAGGTAAAAGAGCAAAAATGATGTATAAAATAAACTAATCAAGGAAATCAGATGCCTAGGCAGCAGCAAAAAATTATACATCATACTAGGAAAAATGAAAGTATAGTCAAGTCAAAGGAAAAAAATTACACTTCAAATGAGGAGTAAAACTATTAATTAAAGATGTTCAAACAGATCTTCTAAATCATATCGAAAATCAAATCAACAAGTTGAAGGAAGATATGGCAAAAGAGATGAAGGATATAAAGAAGACAGACAACCATAAAGAAGAACTTGAAAATACAAATGGCAAACTTATGGTAATACAAAATTATGGGAATGAAAGACACAATAGAAGAGATGAAAAACACAATGGAGAATTACAACAGCAGCTTTGAAGAGGCAGAAGAAAGGATTCATGAGCTAGATGACAGGACATCTGAAATCCAACTCACAAAAGAAAAGATAGGGAAAAGAATGGAAGAATTTAAGCAGGATCTCAGATTATTGAATGACAGCATGAAACACATGAATATGTCCAAGAAGAAGAGAAGGAAAAAGAGGAAGAAAGCTTAACAGAAGAAATAATCATTGAAGATTTCTCAACTCTTGTAAAAAATATAAACTTACAGATCCAAGAAGCACAACAAACAGAATAGATGCAAATAGAGCCACTCCAATACATGCATTAATCAAATTGTCAAATGTCAAAGACAGAGAATTCTGAATCAGCAAGAGAAAAGTGACCCACCACATACAAGGGAAACTTGATAAGACTATGTGTAAATTTCTCAGAAGAAACCAGGGAGGCAAGAAGGCCATTGCATGATATATTTAAGATACTAAAAGAGAAGAACTGCCAACCAAGAATTCTATATCCAGCAAAACTGTCCTTCAAAAAGGAAGGAGAGTGTGCATGGGTGGTTCAATGGTTAGAACATCTGCCTTCCATGCAGGACACCCAGGTTTGATTCCCAAACCATGAACCATCCCCCCAAAAAATGAAGGAGAGGGGGGCTTGCAAGAGTAGTTCAGTGGTAGAATTCCTCACCTGCCATACGGGAGACTGGGTTTGATTTCCAGTCCATGCACTCCCCCTCCCCCCGACAAAAAAAAAAACAAGCAAAACAAACAAACAAAAATTCAACAAATGGTGCTGAAATAACAGGATACTCACATGGAAAAATAATGAAATGTGACCCCACCATACACCATACAAAAAAATTAAAGGAGACTTTAAATATTTTCAGACAAGCAGACACTGAGAGTTTGTAAACAAGAGGCCTACTCTACAAGAAATACTAAAGAGAACACTACAGACAAATAGGAAAAGACAGGAGAGATAGGTTTGGTGAATAGTGTAGAAATGAAAGCTACCAGTAAGGGTAAAAGGAGAGCACAATATTATAAGTATAATGAACAAAGCTGAGTGTGGGTATGGTTGAAAGAAGAAGGATAGGGGAATGTATAACACCAGATGGAAAGATAGAGTATAAAAACTGGGACTGCATAACTTAGCAAAACCTAGAATGGCAATGATGGTGATTAAATGGACAAATATAAGAAAGTTTTTACATGAAGGAGAACAAATGAATGCCAATATTGCAAGGTGTTGAAAATGGCATGGCATATGGGAAAAATACAATCAATGCAAACCAGGGTCTATAGTTAACATTAAAATTGCAATATGCTACCATTAATTGTAATAAAAATAATATACAAAAGCTCAATGTCAATAAGCAGGGGATATGAGGGAGGGATATGGGATTCTTGGTGTGGTAATTGTGTCTCCTTTTTGCTTTTTTTATACTTCTTTGTTTTTCCTCTTCTTTCTTTGCAGAAGAAATGGAAATGTTCTCATGTTGACTGTGATGGTGAATGTGATTATACAGGGATCCAGTGATTATTTACTCAGGACAGATTGCATGGTGTGTGAATACAACTTTTTAAAAGAGAAATAAAAAAATAGAAAGATACAAGTGCTGGAGAAAATGTGGAGAAAAATATGTACTTATTGACTGTTGGTAAGGAAGTTGAATAGCACAGAGCTGCTCATAGTAGTGTGATGGTTCCACAGAAGGCTAAGTAGAGGGTTCCCATATGACCCTACAAACCTGTTATTAAATATATACTTGGAGGAACTGAAAGCAGGGACATAAATCGATATTTGCGCCTGGTGTTTATGGTGGCAGTACTCATGGCCTGAACAGAATGGAGGTGGCCTAAGGGTCCATCAGCTGAAGAATGGAAGGGTGAACTGTGGTGTAGACATCCAATGGAATATTGAGTAACTACAAGAAGGAATGAAGTGGTGAGGCATGCAACTAGGTGAACCAGAAATAAAAAGACAAATATTCTAAGGTCTTACTAATATTGATTAACTATAACTTGCAAATTCTGAGTATTGAATTTAAGAGCATAGATCATCAGGAAATATGGGCTGAGATTGAGCAATTGATAATTAAGGAGTACAAAATATTCAGTAAGGCTTATTGTAGAGGTTCTTAGAATGTAGAATGTTCCTAGAAGGTATGCTCAACTATTCCTGAGTTTTAACTGTTATTCCTAAACTAGGAGATGCTGAGATCCTTGGGTGTAACCTGGTCATTTCCTGAACGTTGGGTAATTCTTAACATGTGAGACTCAGAGTTAGAGCTCTGCAGTTCTGAAAGTCAGCATTACCCCATGCAACAATTGTTAAAGAAACTTAAAAAGAGATCAGACTTAAGTTAATGATATAAATGAAGCCGATCTGGATAGAACTAAGGTAAATCAGAATACATGATAAAGAATGATAATGACTGTATTTTATAACTTCAACTTCTGTGTGAGAACAAAGAGATATTTATTTAATACAAAACTTGTTTTTTCTGTTGCATGCTACCTAATTTAACCTGTATGGGCAGTTTATTCAAACAACATAATTACACGGAACCTAGAATAGGGAATGAGATCTTGTTATTTTGTCCAGGTTAATGTAATACTCAGATATATCCCTGAGTAATTTTGGCAGAAAATTTAAAAAGTATTTCCAAAGTTCCCTTGAGGGACTGGGGAAAATGTAGAAATATTAAAATTCCTCAATTGGGGAATCCCTGATATTTTCACAAGGATTAGGGACTACAAATTTAATAAGTCAGGCCCTCAGTCTTAGAGCTTGCCCTCATGAGATTTATTCCTGCAAAGGAAAAGCTAAGCTTACTTATGATTATATCTCAGAGTCACCATAGAGAGTCTCTTTTGTTGCTCAGATGTGGCCTCTCTCTCTCTAAGCCATCTCTGCAAGTGAATTCACTTCCCTCTCTCCTATGTGTGACATTGACTCCAAGGGGTATAAACATCCATGGCAACATGGGATATGACTCCCAGGGATGAGCCTAGTCTTGGCTACAAGGTATTGAGAAAACCTGCTTGACCAAAAGAGGGAAAATAAAGAAACAAAATAAAGTTTCAGTGGCTAAGAGATTTGAAATAGATTCAAGAAGTCATTCTGGAGGTTATACTTGTGCATTAAGTAGATACGCCTTTTTAGTGTATTAGAATAACTAGAAGGAAAAAAATGCTGTTGTATTCCAGTAGCCTTGATTCTTGATGATGATTATATAAATATATGGTTTTTATGGTATGACCATGTGATTGTGAAAACCTTGTGACTGACACTCCCTTTATCATTGTATGCGCATTGTATGTAAGTAAGAAAATAAAGACAAAAAGTAAATAATGGAGGGAAAAGGGTATGGGAAATTTTGAATGTTCTTTTTTATTTTTATTTTTTTTTTGGAGTAATGAAAATGTAAAATTGATTGTGATGGTGAATGAACAACTATATGATGATACTGTGAGCCATTGATTGCATACTTTGGATGATTACATTGTATGTGAATATATCTCAGTAAAATTGCATTAAAATTAATGAATCTTGCTATTCTTTGAATTTTTATGAAGACAACTAATATACCAGAAAGCACGTATGAAAAACTCAGAGTGAGGTTGAACTTTCTTTAAAAATTATGGCGTTTTGTTTGGTTTTATTTTAAACATAAAGAAAGATTATTAATCCAGACTCTCAAAAGAATCAACCACAAATGGTCTGTTACCTTAATTATGGGAAACATATTTCTTAAGTAAAATGATGTGTATTAGCTTCCTAGTTGTAGGATTTAGGAAGGTATAGCCTAACTTAATACAGGTTAACAAAAGGCACTTTCATTGTATGAAAAATGTGATCCTTTGGCAACTTACAATTACCTATTTTTTTAATTATATTTTTCCTTATACATGTGAAGTCAATAGCTAAAATAAAACCTGTCCACGAGAACACCATATTTTTCGTTATAATATATATCTCCCAAAGGACTCTTTACAAGTAAGAAAATAATCAGAAACAGATGTGCATAGATTTTCCATGGTTTGTCTGTAATTTCTGCTTTCCTCCTTAGAGAGGGGGAGATCAAATGAAAGGGGGAAAAAGAAAACAGGGAGCATCTGTTATGTTCAAGTCAAATGGATATATTTGATCAAAATGTGTGAGAGAACTAAGAGAGAGAGTGACAGACAATGGTTACTCCACAAGTGCCAGGGTTTGAGGTGAGATAGAATAAATAGCAACTTCTTAAGACATGAAAGAGGAAGCAAAAGGTGAAAGCAATTTCGGTAGTTATGTATTTAATCCAGACAGAAGTAGAGAGGTGAATCTTCAACAGGAAAATAAACACATAGACAGATGGCTAGCGGAGCATCCCTTCTGGACCTTGTTACTTGAATTATTTTTAATGGTGATGAGAACAGTTTATCCTAACCAACATGAAGCAGCCTAACCAGTTAAATTATCAAGGAAGTAATCTAGAGAATTTTGAAGAAAGTAAATATTGTGGTACCTAAAAGTGGCTCTTCTACAATGCTCATTTTTTATATGCATGAGGTTCTTTAGCAACTCTGTAATAAAGTTGTCATTATCCTGGTTTACAGTCAAAGGAACTAAAACTCAGAATGTTTAAATAACTTGCCCTCACTGAGCTGCATTTTAATGAGTTCTAACACTAAATTTCTTCTGTTTACATGATTATGCCTTCTTCCCATCTTTGGTGGGAAATACCATTTATCACTCATATTTGACTTCTAAAGAAAACAAGACAAATTATGTACTTTTACAATTTGAAAATATACAGAATAAAATAAAAGATACAGAATTTTCACATGATTTAGGAAAATCTTAAACAAGGCCTGGGAGGACTGTCTATTTTAATAAGGAGCTGCTCATGGCTTATGGCCTAGAACCGATTTTCATATGCAACTCAAAACCCAGGACCAATATCTGTTGCCGATTGCACAAATCAAGGAGAAAGATTTCAAGATGACAAACAGCTCATGGGCTAGTAATCTGGCATTAGAATGGTACCTATAAATCCTGCTTGCTTCCTGTCAAAGAATAGAGAGCTGACTGTCCATTGTGACCCAGGGAGACAATCAGGAAGGGTGGGTGTTGCTGTCCACAGCTTCTGCAAGAATAGCTGAGATCCTCTTGTAAAGACACTTTTGGGAGAAGGCTTAGGATAATTTGCACCAAGAGTAAAGTGCAATTTTCTGCACCACGCTGCTCCCCAACCACTCCTTTTCAAGAGGAATCATGAGATACAGCTGTGAAACAATTGGAATATCATTCCAAAGTATAAACCAAGGATGGACTCTTCCTCATGGGAAAACTGACTAAAAGTAAAAGTGTCAATGAGAGTTTATGCTTCACCTTCAAGGAGAGGAAACAAAGAATTGTAGCCCATGTGGCAGTGACAGAAGGAAGCTAAAGTTAGTCCTTTCAAGTCTTGTGGCAGCAGCAAACTCCAAGCAGTATCCAAACCCAGAGACCAGGCACTTATCAATTATGGATGAAACTGGTTTACAATACAGAAAGTGAATTTCAAAATGTCAGAGTACAGATTAGTTTTTGGGAATACTTCAGAAGCTACCTCAAAGCCTTGTCTTTGCTTCATTCTCCTATGTGTGTATAAAAGATTTTTAGAAATAAGGTACAGGGTGTTACATTTATAACATAATTTGAGTGATTCCTCTCCTAAGCCAAGTATATTTTTGAACTTCTATCAGAAACCAAGATATTTTTTAATATATTTTCTTAATATTATGTACTTTTGAAATTTAAGTGTTCTGGTGAAGTAACACCTATTAGAATTTCCAAACTAATATTTGTGATCCTTTATCTTGACAGGAAACCAAAGGATTTTTCTTAAGCTCACCTGGGAATGGGGAGGAGAAAATCTAAAAGCTTGTATTTGCTGGGTAAGGAATCATGACATTAGCGGATCAATGGAGGTTGAAAACAAGCTACCAGAGAACTCGAAAGTTCTTGTATGTTTAGATGGCCTTGTACGTTTAGATTCATAGCAGGAACCTCAACTTCTTCAAAGGACAGTGGGGGATAAGAAAAGAAGTGTGGTTAGATAATGAGCATGGGGAGCAAATATTTTTGTGTTGAGTCAGAGTTCTCAAGATCTCTTTCTCTGCAATCCAAATAGTGAAGAATATGTGATAATGATGCTATGCTCTCAGATTAAGCAAACTGAAGTTTACTGAGAAGTTTTTCCTATCAATAAGTACATGGGTAATTTTATAATAAAATATCTTATAGCATTTTCTCTAATGACTTTTATAAAATACTAGCCCTGAACAAATTTATAGTATTTAAACAAAGGAAAAGAAACTCATTCCAACAAAAATATTACATTCAGATCTTAAAAGTCCCATGTGGTCAATACTTGTTAAAATTCTATTCAGCCAAGAGAGATAAATAATTGCAAGAGCACATGTTCTAAGGCCCTTGGTGAAGACATCAAGCATATTTTAAGAGACTGCTCATGTTCCTATCCATGCAGGAAAATAAAGGGCAACTGAAACATGAAAGATACATAATTCACCATGTTTCATTTGCAAGAAAATAACAAAACTTGGAGACTCTGAGCACAGAGCAAATGTCTATTAGAGTGAACATGTAAGAGATTGGCAAGAAGCATTTCGGTCCAGAGATATTTGCCTGAAGTCTTCTTCCCCAGATCCAGATTGTGTTCTTATAACACAAATGCAATAATAATTTAAATATAGGTGCATATTATTTTTATATATGTATACCTTATATATTCACATATATATTTATTTTCCAGATGCAAAATGTATGAACTCTGGTTTTAAATAGCTTGCAGGTGTGTAACAGTACAGAAGAAATATATATTTATTCTGCAAAATTTATGTTAAAATCATCACTCATAATCAGGCTCCCAACTCAAATTTTCCACTGAATAAATAATTATGTTACTATAAGAAGATCAACAAAACTCACGTAACAAAGTTAGCATGACCTCATGTGGAATTTGTGGTGGGTTTGTATCAAAATTAAGAAAGCTCCCAAAGTCCTTCATAGTCTCTAGAGACTATACTATAGTTGTTAAATAGTGTGGTGGTTTGAAGGTAATCCTTTCCAGTGGTCCGAGCCCACTCCCAGTGGATCCTTCTGATGAGGTTGCTTCAGTTACAGTGTGTCCCACCTCAATCAGAATGGATCTTAATCTTATTACTAGAGCTCTTTATAAGAGAATGAAATTAAGACAGATAGAGAGAAAGTCACAGGAAGCAAGAAATTGAAGCAGAACCCATAACAGAAGGAAGAAACCAAGAGATGCTGCCATGTGCCTTGCCACGTGGTAGAAGAGCCATAGATCACCAGTAGCCAGTCTTCAGGAAGAAAGCATCACACTGATGATACCTTGATTTGGACATTATCACAGCCTCAAAACTGTAAACTAACAAATTCCCACTGTTTAAGCCAGACTGTTTTTTTTTTTTACATTTCCTTGGAGCAACCTAGGAAACTAAAACAAATGGCAAAGAGTAAGTATTTTCCTAATGACAGTGGTAATGTGCTGATGCGATAGTGTCTGTGCAGGCACAGATTGTAGAATTTCACTTACATGAACATGGCAGTGGTAGGTGTTTATTATATTTCTCAGTGAAAATGATGGGGTAAAAGAGAACCATGACTTACATTTGATAATTTATATTTCAGAACTTTCATAAATGTTCAATATTTCTAAGACTTATTTTCCCATTGCCAACAACTGCCAACCCCTACCTCCTATAAGTAGTCAAGATTCCGTAGTTGGGAAATTGTTGACCCTTGATGGTAAACGATGCCACACCATAGATATAACTATACACATTTCCTGCTTTAAACTCTTATTATTACTGTTGTTTTTCATTATATCCACAATAGCTGGCCAAAGGCAAATTGCAATAACTGTGTGGAGGAATCCTCTGAAATGGTTTCCAATGATCCCTGCCTCCTAGTACTTATACCTTTTGGCAATCCCTTTCCCTTGAGCATAGGCTGGATTTATTCATTCACTTCTAATGAATGGTTTAGAGCAGAAGTTAGTGATGTCCCTTCTTTGATTAGGTTACACAAAAACTATGCATTATTTTTTAGGCTCTTCTCTTCCTTTCTTACTCACTTGCTCTGAGGGAAGCCAACTGTGGTTTTCTGAGTTGCCCTCTGGACAAGCGTATATGACAAGGAACTGAAGGAGTCTTCCAGCCAATAGCTGGTGAGGTACCAAGGCCCTCAGTCCCATAGATCATAGAGACTGACTCCTACTAACAACCAACTAAGTGAGTTTGGAAGTGTATTCTCCCTGTGCCAAGCGTTCAGGTGAGACTGCAGCCCTAGCTGCTACCTTGACTGGAATCTCACCTCAGAAATTGAGGCTGAGACAATAGGCTAAGCAGGGCCCACGTTCCTGCTTAGGCACTGTGACATATCAAATGTTTGTTCCCTAAAGTGTCTAAATTTTAGGGTAATATATTATGCAGAATTACATAACCAATAAAATTCATTTGAAAGATGCTAATTTTCCCTTCTTTTTTTTTTTCCAAACATGACCCTCATAAATTGCAAAACTCGGAGCCTTGCCTTCACCATCATAGGTTCAGAATCCTGATTTCTCAACACCCTAAAATTGCATTCATCATAAATGAATTCAGATTCACAAAACTCATAAGAAACCACAAAATGCTAGTTTATAATTTTAATATGAATCAACTGCTAAGAGAAATGGTACAGACAGGACTTTGGCATTATGTTGTCTCCATATAAATTCTGTAAACCAGATATTATATTGAGTTAGAATTTTAACCCTCAGACAATGGCACTTTCCTTTTTGTTTCCTTCAATTTCAAATTTTGAATATTAAACACTCGGGATATAAATCTCACAGAGTGATTATATATGCTTCCTAAAAGTCTGCCTTACTCCAAACATTTCATTAAAATCAGATGCACCAACTAAAAATAGATTTTTCTTATATTATCTTGAAAGAAACTTTGCAAATGCTGGCAGGTAGAAAGCATTTCCAGCATCCACATGAACTACAGGGCTTCTATATACTTGAAGATGCAGTTATATTAAAACTTGCAGTGAAAATAATAGAGTAATAGAATTAAATGGTTAATACAGAGAAGCAACAAATAATACAACACTATATGATTGATTTTGATTGGTTTTTAAGGCGCTAGTAGCAGGGGAGGTGAAAGATGGAAGGGGTTTTATGAATCATGGATTTTATTTTTTCAAATAGAATTACATAGCCAGACCATCTACAATGATAATGAGAAAAGGAAGGACAAAACTAAATGCAAACTTTAAAGGAGGAAAAGTGCCTGGTGCTTAAAGGCAGCACATATTATCCAGAGCTGGAAAACAAACAGTTCATTGGAACAGCTAAAAGGGAAAGCCAGTGGGGAAAGTACACAGAGACAGTTAAATTTGATACTCAGCATGTATGACAAATTCAATTCATTGCCTATTTTGAGTCTTAGGGTATGAATCTCACTCCATAAGCTAGCATACAAAAGAAATGTCACATTTAAAATTTTTATTTAATCTCATAAACCTTTATTTGAAATCCAATCTTGTGTCTTTGCTAGAAAACTCATTATTAACGTGATGTTGCTCATTATTAAAACTTCTTTGCCCTCCCTGGGACTGTGCAATAATTCAGAAGGCACTGCTTCAATGGCAAATGTAAGCCTAAAATTCTTGACAGATCCCATTATCCTTGAAGCTTAATCCACCTGTATACATTATGGAACCATTCCCCTTGGAGGGCTTGCTCCCTCCTTAAGGTGTGAATAAAAATCAGGGCCTGAGTCTGTGCTATCCACAAGCCCATCTGATATCAATCATCTTTTAAGACAGAGATAAGGTAGAAATCCATTCATGCTATTCTAAAAGATGTTCTAAAAAAAATATCTCCCTCCCCTCTCTTCCTTCTCACACTTGCTTTCTCCCTTTCTCTCTCACCCAGGTAAGGCCCCACAAAGAAAAAGAAAACAAAATTCAGGAAGATAGGTTGTTTAGAATCTTCAAACCTTGAAACATTAACACCTACTGACATAAGAGAGGATCAAGGGGCTGGCTATCATACTGGAATGAGGTGGGAAGGAAAAAAATATACACTATTCAAGGAGAATAAAACATAAATTACTGTTTTAGTTTGCTAAAGCTGCCAGAATGCAACACATCAGACATGGATTGGTTGTTAATAAGGACATTTATTTAGTTAAAAATTTATAGTTCTTCAGAGGGAAGGCAGCTAGTTTTCATCTGAATTTCTCTGACACATGGCTTCTACATGGCTTCTGGGTTCCAACTGCTTTCCCCCAGGTAATTCCTTTCTGGATCTCCAAACATCTGTGCTGAGCTGACAGTGCTGAGATGAGTTATGCTGAGCTGCTGAGCTCTCTTCTGACCTCTCTCTTTTAAGTCTCCAGCTAATTAAATTAAACGTCACTCATTGTGGAAGGCATTCCACTTAACCAATGGCAAATGTAATCAGACATAGATGATTTTCACATGTGATTTAAGTCCACAGAAGTAGAACAATGCATCATCACCTGCCCAAGATAACACCTGAACCTAACTACCACAATTAGCATCAATATTTATGTTCCATATTTACAAGATTATAGTAGGTGTGATTAACACAAGAAAGATTAAATAGACATAATCCTTAACCTGAAGAAGCTTAAAATGCAGGCAGGAGAAAGAATATAACACAATTAATGATTTTAAAAATAGATTCTGAAAAATATTTTGAAAGGATAATGCAAGAGATCAAAAAAGAGTAATTTTACTCCTTTAATTTGATAAGATTTTGACAAGAGAGAGAGAAGTTAAGATATTCTAAGTAGCTTAAATAAGGGAAGGAAGGCATAAAGTAATGACACACAAAATTTATCTGAAAGCTGCATTTGACTTAAATGATCACAGAAAGAGAACTTGTCCACTGATTTATGTTGCCTTCAAATAGGCTCCCTAGAAAACAGTCTGAGAAAAGCATTATGAGTTGACATTTTATTAAAAAATACAAACCCAAGAAGGCAGTATTGAGTACAAAAGAGAAGAAGACATGAGAAAGATGAACAATTTTGGAGGTTTATATTTAGTTGGCTACCACTTTTGTCTTGCATAACTGATTGCTCACCATCTCAGAAATTTTATCTGGGAGGTTATAAAAATTAATTTCGGGAAATACCTTCCAAGTAAAGGAAGGAGAAATAACTTATATTTTGACTTTAGTATAACATTGATCAAAAGATTACCCTGCACTTCTGGTTGCATATACATGGGCACAAAGCAAGTCCATGCTGTCTTGTCACTCAGTGCCAAAAGAGTAAACTCAACATTGTAACATGGTAGGATATAGTAGGGGCAAGAGACAAGGTGCTAATGGGTTGCGAGCACATGAAGTTATTCACCATGGCAGCTAGGATGACACAATTTGTCAAGGGCACCCAGTGTTAACTGGAGCTGATGTATTTATACCAACAAAAGGAATCTCCCTCAACCCTTCTAATATCCAGAACCCGTTCTATAATTGGGGCCTCTATTTTTGTGAAAACCATGTTTTCACTATTTTCTTGAGAGGTGAAATACAAGTTCATTGTTTGTCTCAGATCCTCTTTCAACAAACTGTGTTTCCCCCTGCCGCCACCAATTCCCAGGCCATGAGTGGTATTCCATCATTACCCTCCTCTACCATGCATCCTAGATTTCCTTCACCCTTGTTTAGCACCTTTAGTTAGTTGAATTTCTTGCCTCATGGGTAAAAATCTTGCTTTTATCCCTTAGTTACCTCACCCTCATTAGATCCCAATTGCTGAAATTTCCATTTACTTTTATTATTGGGATTGAACATCAACAGTTGCCCTAGTGAAATCCATAATTTTAGGCAGACTCCTTCCTAAACCCATTGTGTCAGCATGCTTATCTTCATGGTAATCAGTGTCAGCTGTCACCACTAGTACAGTAACTCCTTTCAGGGCCTGATGATCCACAAGCATGGAGAATCTAAAATGTCTGGATGATGGTCACAGATTCCAGTTCATTGGAAACTGACAGAGTGAACCCTTTTCCTTAATATCAGGAATCAAAATCTCTAATAGAGACAAGAAGCACAAATTTAGTATGCAGGTTACTAGGATGTGAAAAGGGACAATCCTACAAGGATCCCTTTGCTTCCAGTTGTATAGTCTAGTTATAAGGACACAGTAACTGCATTGGGCATTTGAATAAACATATACTGCATCCTGGGGGACAGGCACTCAACACTGAGTGGCATCCTCTCAAAGCTAGCAACTTAGCTTGGCTTTTCATAGGTCGTTCTGATATTCTCTCTGGGCAGGTACATCTCGATGCCAAGGTGTGTAGTACCAGTATGAAGTTCTTTATGTCAAGATGATCAAGGTCACCACCTGAAGGAGAACTGATATAGCTTGGGGTCTATAAAGTGATAAAACACTACTTTACCAGAAGAAAATGATAAGAGCAAATTGATTTTCATCCTGTTTGCTAAAAGGGATGGGAAAAAAAAAATGAACTCACCATGTATACAACACTTCCCAATGGCCATAGCTGTGTAGATCTGTTGCAATATAGGTACCATATTTGACATAATAAATGGAATTGAGTTTGTTACCTGAGTAAGTGAATTAAAAGGGAATACAATGGGACAAGTTACCCTGTCTCTTTAATTATTTTAAGGTGTTGGTAATATCTCCCATTTCACCTGCAATATAACATAATTTTTGATTTACCACATTGGTCAGTGTAGCAAGGTAGGAAATTTTCAGTAGTTCCCACTATCCCTTCCTACCAAAAAAGGTTTTATACCTCAGACTATGGGAATTGTGTAAGATTCTTCCAGCTATTTAGTATAATTATCC
>PVIY010055309.1:0-13820 GCA_004026745.1 Myrmecophaga tridactyla | reverse complement strand
AGTGGGTCTTGATTAGTTTCTGAAGTCCTATAAAAGAGGAAACATTTTGGAGAAAGAGATTCAGAGAGAGCAGAGAATGCTGCAGTACCACGAAGCAGAGAGTCCACCAGCCAGCAACCTTTGGAGATAAAGAAGGAAGACGCCTCCCGGGGAGCTTCGCGAAACAGGAAGCCAGGAGAAGATGCTAGTAGATGACGCCGTATTCGCCATGTGCCCTTCCAGCTGAGAGAGAAGCCCTGACTGTGTTTGCCATGTGCCTTCTCACTTGAGAGAGAAACCCTGAACTTCATCGGCCTTCTTGAACCAAGGTATCTTTCCCCGGATGCCTTTGATTGGACATTTCTTTAGACTTGTTTTAATTGGGACATTTTCTCGGCCTTCGAACTGTAAACTAGCAACTCATTAAATTCTCCCTTTTTAAAAAGCCGTTCTGTTTTTGTGTATTGCATTCCGGCAGCTAGCAAACTAGAACAGTGGAATTTGCAAAGGAATATAATAAGTGAAGAGAAGGAAGACTTGAAGAAGTTCAAAATTTAAAGATTGAGCAGAGCATCTCCAAATTAGGCTTAGAGAGAGGAGGAAAATCAGGAGGATGGAGGAGGTGTCTCAGCAAGAGAGATATCCATTTGGTAGACTTCTGCTGAGAGATAAACTTAGAGAAGCACTTAGCAGCATGAAGATCATTGCTGATGTTTCAGAGAGCAGGTTTGGAGAGTAAAGACATTGAGATGATGAATAAATGGGTAGTGGGAAGTAGAAACAGTGATAACTATTCCAAGGAGTTTGATTGTAAAGAGGAAGCAAGAGAAGGAATATCTTGGCAGCTGGGAAAGAAATTGACATTCTTTTTGTGTGTTTAAAGACAGAGAAGGTGACCCATACTGAGGAGATAGGGAATAATTAGTATGTAACTTTCCTGAGAAGGCAACAATGAACCTTTCCTTCATTGTAAAAGAGAGAATTGTGAAGATACCAGATAGGAGATATTAGGTGTGGGACATTGGCTTTCCTGATTACATCTGGGTGTCAGTCTAGCAGAAATATCAACAAAGTACCAGGTATAAAAGTTATCCTGGAGGTTTAAAGAGTTACCTTGGAATGATCTAATTGAAATAATGGAAGGTTTTACTCAGAGCTTTTGAATGAGTTAATTTGGAAGCAGAAGAAGATTGGTGCTGACAAAATCTGTTTTGATTGTGGAAGAGGTGGGTGACTGATGCAGGCAGAGCAGAAAAAGTGGAGACCAGGGGACTCCAAGTTGAATTTGTAAAGAAGGCTGGGTAGGGAAGATTGTGAATTAATTCAAAAACCTTAAGTAAGAGAGCATTTTTTTCTGCATTTTAAGATAGTGATGGTGGGTAGTGGCAGCATAATTCACCCTATGTAAATGATTCATTGTTTAACTGAAACAATTAGTCATGGAATGCTTTTTCCAGTCACTACTGCTACGTGAACCAATCCAACACTCAGTGTTGTAAAATGACCATTATATTATGTTTACAAATTCTTTCGGTCCAGAATTTGGTCAGGGTATGGTGTTTCTCTGCCTAGTGATATCTGGAATCTTATTTGGGAAGACTTAAAAGCTGGGGTTGGTGACTTGATGACTGGAGGCCAGAATTACCTCCAGATGACTAGAGGCCAGAGTATGCATACTCATTCACATGTCTTGTAGTTGATGTTGGCTATCTTTTGGGACCTCTGCTGGGCTGTTGGACTGAAATACCTATAAATAGCCACTCCATCTGGTCTCTACAAATAGAATAGTTTGGGGGTCCTCAAAGCTTGGTGGCTAGGATTCAAGAGCAAGTGTCCTAAGAGGCAGGGCATAGAAATGTCTGGTTTTTAAAGTTGTGGGCCTGGAAGCTGGTACAGCTTTATTTCTGCCGTATTTTATTGGTCAAGTAATCACATATTCTAGATTTAAGTGGTAAGGACATAGACCTTACCTCTTGATGGGAGAAGTATCAAAGAATTTTGGAGCTATGTTTTCAAAACTGCCAGAGATATACATAGAAAAGCACAGAGATCAACTTCTCTGCAGAATTAAAATGGAGAAAATACTCAAATTTGTTGGAAGATTGTGAAAAAGAGGGAAAAATAAGTAAGCAAAACAGCATGTCAAAGTGGCTGAGGGATAAAAGAACAGGGATGTCTAATGCTGAATATTTGGTTGTTGGTGTTTCTGCTCTGCAAACTTCCCAAACATACTGGGAGTGCATGTTCACGTGTGTGTACAAGTGTGTGTGCTTATGTGGTGGTGAGAAATTAGGAGTTTAGAAATGAAGAAAGGATTGGATTATTGTGGTTGGTACAGGAGACCGAGAAAGGGCCAGCTTTAAGAGGTGAAATGCAGATTGACAGCACGAGTTCTGCAGAATCAGGAACTCAGGTCAAAGTCACCACAAGAATGGACATACTCAAGAACATTCAAGTATCCCCAATGTAGGAGGTAGGATGGGGGCTTGAACTAACTTCTTGGTTAAAATGGGGGCAAATGATAGCAATGACCAGGAAGGAGAAGATGAAATAGTCGGAAATTTCAAAGGAAAAAGTTTTGTAGAAGAACTCAGAGGAGAAATTGACTAAAATTAGCTTTACAGAGCAAGGAGAATGTCAGTACTCCCCTATCCCCAATCTAAGCTGATAGGGTTTGTGATGGTTAATTTCATGTGTCAAATTGGCTACTTATACTGCCCAATTGCTCGGACAAGGAA
Organism: Myrmecophaga tridactyla; assembly: GCA_004026745.1. Classification (NCBI taxonomy): domain Eukaryota; kingdom Metazoa; phylum Chordata; class Mammalia; order Pilosa; family Myrmecophagidae; genus Myrmecophaga; species Myrmecophaga tridactyla. Next base: position 11,103 of record PVIY010055309.1, on the reverse strand, counting down.
ACACTGGTCTGATTGTTAATGTGAGGGTATTTTGTAGATGGATTTACATTATTAGTTGGTTGCATCTACAATCAACAAAGGAGGTCGCCCTTGGCAATGAGGTTTAAAGTGAGAACTGAGGATTTCAGAAGCTAGAAAGAATTTTTGCTTCTTCAGCCAGCCAGCTTCTCCTGAGGAATAAAACTTCCCCTTCATCAGTTTCCAGCTTGTAGCCTATCCTACAGAGTTCAGACTCACCAGATTTCAGAATCACCTTTTTGAAGTTTCCAGATAGGAAACTTGATAGGGCTAATTGATAGGGCTTCAGAGGGAGAGTGTCTCAGGGGAGAATCAGATTATGGTTGAGGTAAGAATGTGCAGGGAGATTTTGGAGAAGCAGATGAGAACATAGGAGATAACCTGAGGGTGCAGTGTGAAGGTCTGGAAGAGAGAGTAAGGTTTGGGTGGCTTATCAGGGAGATGAGCAGTCTGCTTTATGTACGTGGTTTCTTTAGAGGAATAGTGTGGGAAGCTGGTTATATTGAGATAGTCCTTTTAGTTGAGTTGGTTAAAAAGCAATAGAGCTGTGGGATTATGCAACACAAACACTGAACCCTTATATGAACTATGGACTGTAGTTAATAGTACAATTATAACAAATTCTTTCATCAGTTGTTACAAAGGTACCACACTAATGCAAAGTATTAATTAGGGGAAACTGTCTATGCAGTGGGGTATATGGGAGCTCTGTATTTTCTGCATGAATTTTCTGTAAACATTTTCATTAACAAAAAATTATAAAATAAAAACAATAGAGCAATTTTGAACCTCTTTTAAAGCCAAAGGAATGAGATTGCAATTCATTTTTCCAAATTTTATAGCTGCTATTTAAAAATGTATCTATATGTATGTTTGTATGTATGTATGTATATATGCCTTTTGCCTCCAAATTCATGATTTCAATTTTGAGAAAATATTCTGTTTATCACAACTTTTCTCTGCTTCCTGGATACTAAAAATATCCTTTCATGTTACAAATGCTTGTTATTTGTTGTTAAGGTTTAAGTATGTGATATTGAGTGAACCATAGTCAACCTTTCCTAGAAAAGCAATTCTGAGCACATTATCTGGTGGAAAATTGTTTACCTATATGAGGGACAGCATTTCTTTTCTATCCAGGAATATTATCCTGGTTATCCAACCTGTCTGAAGCTTTAGTAAATTACTAACAATATTAATATTAACAGTTTGACCCTATATGTCTAAACTTGTAAATCTCCAAATGTTTTTTATTTTTCATTGAATATAGAACTACAGAAATTCATAGTAGCTGAAACACTTAATACTCTTCTGAAAGAATAATGTTTTGGACAAAAATGAATAATGTTAATATGCATATTTATATGACAATATCTGAACTCCGTAAAGAAAAAAGATGAATCTTAGCTACAGTGATAATATTTGTAAAATTTGTAGTATTTGTAAAATATGAGTAATATTTGTAAAAATGTAACTACAATAGTCGTAAATATATTTTAAATGGCTTATTGAAATAGTTTTTAAAGTCCTCAGTAATATATTCATCCTGTATCTATATTTAAAAGTGATCTGATTAATTTTATGCTTAGACAGTACTTTTTCAGGGCTTTACAAAGTATTGTATGTACAAGTAAGGAAAAAGGGAAGGAGACGAATACTTTACTGAAGACCTTTTGTGCCAAGCACTGTGCTAGTTACTTGGGATACACTTCAAAAAAAGGAAAAGTACTTCTTGTCCTTTTGGAACTTATAATCTTGGGAGAGAAACAGAAATTAAACAGAATCAATTAAATACAATAAGTAAATATTCAGAAAAGCACAGCCTGCAGGGTGATGCTAGGGATTATTGCGTGGCTCTTACAGTGAGATTTAGGAAAAATTAGTAGTCAACATTAAGAACTGTTAGGTTTTGGTACATCTCTTCCTTCAGTTGTCCACAGAGTTTGAAGTTTTAAAATATAGACAATAACATCCTTTACTCTTTATTCTGATTTACCTTAGTCCTAACCAGGATCATTTCATTAATATCTCTAATTTGATTACGATCTATTTTTCAGCTTCTTTAACAGTTTCTGTGTGGAATAATGCTGACTTTCAGAGCTTCAGAACCCTAATTCTCAGTCTCAGGGATCACACAGTTTCTCAGTGTTCCAGGGAACTACCAGGTTATATACAAAGAGCAGAGCATCTCAGAATTTAGAAAATACAGTTAAAACGCAGGAGTAGATGTGACGACTCTAAGAGCTTACAAACTCAGAGCCTTTAGTGAGCCTTATTTGAACATTGTGTACTCCTTAATCACTGATTGCTCAATCTCTGCTTATTTTCTATCCCCTGATAACCTAGGCACTTGAATTCAGTTCTCAGAGTTTGCTCATTAAAGTTAGTTTATATTAGTGAGACCATACATTAATTGTCCACTTTTTTCTAGTTTATCTCACTCAACTTTATGTCTTCAAGGTTCATTCTCCTAGTTGCATGCCACATGACTTCATTCTTTCCTATAGCCACTCATTATTCTATCGTATGTATGCACCATGTTTCACCCTTCTGATCATTCTTCAGTCTACCCTTCTACCTCCATCCACTGCAAATCGTGAATAATGCTACCATAAATATCAGTGTGCATATGCCTATTCGTGTCCCTGCTTTCAGATCTTCCAAGTCTTTGTCTGATAATAGGATTGCAAGATCATGTAGCAACCCTGTCCTTAACCTCCTATGGAACCACTACACTGCCTTGCAGAGGGCCTGTGCCATTCTTCTTCCCTACGGTTTAATCACATAGCTATTCATAAGTTATAATCACATAGTAATGCATTCACCACCACAATCTATCTGAGAACATTTCCATCTCTTCCACAAAGATAGAAGAGGAGAAAAGAAAAAGAAAAAGAAAAAACAGGGAACAACCCAAACAACAAGAATCCCATTCCCCTCCATTATGTCCCCCTCATAATTGACGTTTAGTTTTGGTATATTGCCTTTGTTACAATTAGTGAGAGAATGCTATAGTGTTACTATTAATTAAAGACCCCAGTTGGCATTAATTGTATTTTTCCCATATACCATCCCATTTTTGACACCTTACAATGGTGACCTTCAATTGTTTTCCCTCAAGTAAAAATGTTCTTGTATTTGTACGTTTAATCACCATCATTGTCCACTCTAGGTTTTGCTGTTATGCGGTCCTAGTTTTTATCCTATCTTTCCTTCTGGTGCCATAAATGCCCCTAGCTTTCTTCTTTTGAACCATTGAAATAGTTCATATGAGAACTTATTTATAATTAAGGATTCAATTGAAATAGTTCATGTGAGAACTTATTTATAATTAAGGATTCAATTGAAATAGTTCATATGAGAACTTATTTATAATTGTAGATTCAATTAGTGAATACACGGCACCACACATCCACCCTGAACCATATTCGTCTTCAATATGGCAATTACAAACCCACCAACTAGTCACCATCCCTCCTATCTGTTCCCCTGCATCTAGATTCAACCTCTTTGGGGAGCCTTCCCTCCATCTCTAGCTTTTGTGTACCTCTAGGTCTGCTATTTTCTGTAGTGTAATCTATGAGATTACCTTTATCAGAGTCAAAATAGTGAAATCATACAGTACCTGTTCTTTTGTGTCTGATTGATTTCGCTCAGCATTATGTCCTCAAAGTTCATCTGCATTGTCTTATACTTCAGGACCTCATTTTATCTTACTGCTGCATAATATTTCATTGTACGTATATACCACAGTTTGTTTATCCACACATCCCTTGATGGACATTTGGGCTGTTTCCATTTCTTGGCAATTCTGAATAATACTGTTTTAAACATCAGTGTGCTAATGTCTTTTATGTCCTGCTTTCAGTTCTTCCGAATATATATTTAGTGATGGGATTGCTGGATAATACAGCAATTCTATATTTAGCTTCCTGAGGAATCACCCAACTGCATTCCAGAGCAATTGCACCATCCTACATTCCCACCAACAGGGAATGCATGTACCTATTTCTCCATATCCTCGCTAGCACTTGTAGCTTTCCGTTTTTTTTTTTTTTTTTTTTTTTTTGATAATAGCTATTCTAGTAGGTGTGAGATGATCTCTCATTATGGTTCTGAGTTTCATTTCCCTAATAGCGAGTGAAGTTGAGCATCTTTTTGTATGTTTTTGAGCCGTTTGTATTTCCTCTTTGGAAAAGTGTCTCTCCATGTCTTTTGTCCATTTTTAAATTGTGCCATCTGTCTTCTTTGTTGTTGAGTTGTAGGATTTCTTTATATATCCTGTATATTAAACCCTTATATGATATGTGGTTTCTAAATATTGTCTCCCATTGCCTAGGCTGCCTTTTTACTTTCATGACAAAGTCCTTTGATGCACAAAGGTATTCAGTTTTGAGGAGATCCTGTTTATGTCTTCTTTCATTGCTTAAACTATGGGTGTAATATCTAGGAAACTACCTGCTTTCATAAGATCCTTAAGATATTTCCTTTTGTTTTCCTCTAAATGTTTTATGGCCTTAGCTCTATGTTTAGGTCTTTGATATGTTTTGAGTTAGTTTTTGTATAAGGTGTGAGGTAGCGGTCCTCTTTCATTCTTTTGGATATGGACATTGTTCTAGTTTGCTAACTGCCAGAATGCAACACACCAGAGATGGATGGGCTTTCAATAAAAGGGGATTTATTTAGTTAATGCATAGTTCTTTAGTGGAAAGGCAGTTAAATTTCCACTGAGGTTCTTTCTTACGTGGGAAGGCTCAGGGTAATCTCTGCTGGCCTTCTCTCCAGGCCTCTGGGTTCCAACAGCTTTCCCTGGGGTGATTCCTTTCTGCATCTCCAAAGGCCTGGGCGGAGCTGCGAGTGCTGAGATAAAGTATGCTGAGCTGCTTGGGCTGTGCTATGGTGAGCTCTCTCATTTATGCACAGCCAATTAAATCAAACTTCATTTATTGCAGCAGGCACTCCTCTTAGCCGACTGCAGATGTAATCAGGGACAGATGAGGGTCACATGCCCTTGGCTCATGTCCACAGCAATAGAACTAAACATGTTCACCCAGCCAAGTTGACACCTGAACCTAACTACCACAGCTATCCACTTCTCCAAGCACCATTTGTTGAAGAAGTTGCTCTGTCAGTTCAGTCAGTGTGACTGCCTTTTCAAAGATCAGTCATCTGTGGATGAGAGGGCATTCTTCTTCTTCATCTTCAAAAGTTGCTGGCTGGTGGACTCTGCGGTTCTCTCGTCATTCTGTTGTGGTTCTGTGGCTCTTTCCACATTCTCAAAAGGAACTCTCTCCAAAATGTCTTCTCTTTCACAGGATTCCAGTAAACTAACCAAGACCATCCTGGATAGGTGAACACACGTCTCCATCTAATCAAGTTTAATACCCACAAGTGGGTGAGTCCTCTCCATAGAGATAACCTAATCAAGTTTCCAACCTACATTATAGACTAGGGATTAAAAGAAATGGCTTCTCTAGGGTACATAAATCATTTCGAACCAGCACACTTTGCTGTGGATTTTGCAGGGTTTTCGACATATAGTGTCATATCATCTGCAAACAGTGAGAGTTTTACTTCTTCCTTTCCAATTTTGATGCCTTTTTCTTGCCTAATTGCTCTGGCTAGAACTTCCAACACAATGTTAAATAACAGTGGTGATAGTGAACATCGTTGTCTTGTTCCTGATCTTAGGGGAAAAGTTTTCAGTTTTTCCCCATTGAGGATAATATTAGCTGTGGATTTTTCATATATTCCCTTTATCACTTAAAGGAAGTTCCATTCTATTCCCATCCTTTGAAGTGTTAGGTCTAAGACCATAAAACAGTTAGAAGAAAATGTAGGGAAATATCTTATAAATCTTATAATTGGAGGCGGTTTTGTAGACCTTACACCCAAAGCGAGAGCACTGAAGAAAGAAGGAAAGAAATGGGAACTCCTCAAAATTAAACACTTTTGCACATCTAAGAACTTCATCGAGAAAGTAAAAAGACAGCCTACATAATGGGAGACAGTATTTGGAAACAACATATCAGATAAAGGTCTAGTGTCCAGAATTTATAAAGAGATTGTTCAACTCAACAACAAAAAGACAGCCAATCCAGTTACAAAATGGGAAAAAGACTTGAGAGACACTTCTCAGAAAAGGAAATACAAATGGCCAAAAGGCACATGAAGAGATGCTCAACTTTCCTGCCCATTAGAGAAATGCAAATCAAAACCACAATGAGATGTCATCTCACACCCACCAGAATGGCCATTACCAACAAAACAGAAAATGACAAGTGCTGGAGAGGATGTGGAGAAAGAGGCATACATAGCCACTGTTGGTGGGAACATCAAATGATGCAACTGCTGTGGAAGGCAGTTTGGTGGTTCCTCAAAAAGCTGAATATAGAATTGCCATATGACCCGGCAGTACCATTACTAGGTATCTACTCAGAGGACATAAGGGCAAAGACACAAATGGACATTTGCATGCCAATGTTTATAGCAGCATTATTTACAATTGCCAAGAGATGGAAACAGCCAAAATGTCCATCAACAGACGAGTGGCTAAACAAGTGGTGGTATATACATAGGATGGAATATTATGCAGCTTTAAGACAGAAGAAAGTTATGAAGTATGTCACAACATGGATGGGCCTTGAGGACATTATACTGAGTGAGATTAGCCAAAAACAAAAGGACAAATACTGTATGATCTCACTGATATGAACTGACATTAGTGAATAAACTTGGAATTTTTCGTTGGTAACAGAGACCACCAAGAGATAGAAATAGGGGAAGTTATTGGGTAATTGGAGCTGAGGGGAATACAGAATGTGCAACTGGACTGAATACAAAAACTCAGAAATGGACAGCACAATACTACCTAACTGTAATGCAATTATGTTAAAACACTCAATGAAGCTGCATGTGAGAATGATAGAGGGAGGAGGGCTGGGAGCATAAATGAAATCAGAAGGGATAGACGTTAAAGATTGAGATGGTATAATCTAGGAATGCCTAGTGTGTATAATATTAGTGACTAAGTGTGCAAATTTTAAAAATGTTTTTGCATGAGGAAGAACAAAGGAATGTCATTACTGCAGGGTGCTGAAAATAGAATGTAATTAATATTTTAAAATCTCACCTTATGTGTGAGACTAAAGCAGAAAATGTTTATTTGGTACAAAATTTATATTTTGACCAGTGCATTTCCTAATATAACTCATGTAGATAGCTTGAATAAACACCATAAGTACTTGGAATCTCAAGTAGGACATGAGATTTTGTTGGTTTGTCCAGAGTGATGCCCCGATGAATCCCAGAGTGATTCAATCAGTGGGTGGAAAAGTATTTGCAAAGTCCCCTTCGGGGAATGGTGAGAATGGGGAGAAATTCAACTTCCCCGAGTTGAATTCTTGATATTCTCCCAAGCAGTGTGGACAACCAAAGCTACAGGCTTAGTCCCCAGTCTTGGGGTTCATTCATATGAAACTTAACCCCACAAAGGATAGGTAAAGTCTACTTAAAATTTAGGCCTAAGAGTCACCCCCAAGAGAGCCTCTTTTGTGGCTCAGATGTGGCCTCTCTCTCCAGCCAACACAACAAGCAAACTCATCACCCTCCCCCTGTCTACACGCAACATGACTCCCAGGGATGTGGAGCTTCCTGGCAATGTGGGACATAAATCCTAGAATGAGCTGAGACTCTACATCAAGGGATTGAGAAAAACCTAGAACGAGCTGAAAACTGAACATCAAGGGATTGAGAAACCCTTCTCACCAAAAGGGGGAAGAGTGAGATGAGACATAGTGTCAATGGCTGCGAGATTCCAAACAGAGTCGGGAGGTTATCCTGGAGGTTGTTCTTACGCATTAAGTAGATATCACCTTGTTATTCAAGATGTAATGGAGAGGCTGGAGGGAACTGCCTGTGAATGCAGAGCTGTGTTCCAGTAGCCATGTTTCTTGAGGATGATTGAATAATGATATAGCTTTCACAGTGTGACTGTGCGATTGTGAAATCCTTGTGTCTGATGCTTGTTTTATCTACCTTGTCAACAGAAGAGTAGAACATATGGAATAAAAATTAATAGAGGGAACAAAGTTTAAAATAAATTTAGTTTGAAATGCTAGTGATCAATGAAAGTGAGGGGTAAGGGGTATGGTATGTATTATCTTATTTTTTTCTGTTTTCGTTTTATTTCTTTTTCTGTTGTCTTTTTGTTTCTTTTTCTGAATCGATGCAAATGTTCTAAGAAATGATGAATATGCAACTAAGTAATGATATTATGAATTACTGATTATATATGTTAATGTTTTAGTTCGCTTCCTAAAGTTTTTTAAATTAATAAATGAGTAAAATAAAAAATAAATAAAAAACAATAAACGAGTTCCCAAATTGCAAAAAAAACACGCCATTCTGTTTCTGGTGTATTGCATTCCGGCAGCTAGCAAACTAGAACAACATACATGTATGTTCATGACTGATTCTCAAGTTGACACATTGTTTCTTTTGCCAACTCCAGTCTCCTGTTGAACCCTTGTAGGGAGTTCTCAACTTCAGTTACTGTGTTCCTCACCTCACTTTGTTTCCTTTTCATAATTTCCATCTCTCTATTGATATTATCTTTGTGTTCAACTAACATCTTCCTGTTTCTTTTAGCTCTTTGTCTATGTTTTCCTGTAGCCCACTGAGTATATTTCAGACCAATTTTAAAAAGTTTTATCTGTTATGCCATTGTTTTGTGCCTCTTAATTCATGATTTCTAAATCTTTCCCTACTCCTCTCCTGAGGCCATCATTTCCTGTTTCTATATATGCTTCGTAATATTTTGTCCTAAACTATGCATTTTAATATTTTAGTGTGTTTATCACTGGAATTTAGACACTGAGTTAACAACAACAATGACAACAAAAAAAAAATAGAGGAAGAAGAAGTAGGAAAAGAGCAAAAAGCGTTGCTCAGTCTTCAAAGATTGACCTGAGTGAGTCCTCTCCTTCAGTGCTTATCCAAAGAGTGGGTTTGGAGAGTACCCCCAGGTCATCGAGTAATGCCCTCCCTGATCCTTTCTGCGCATGCCTCTTGGCATATGTGTGCCCCTAGGAATTACCTGGTTTCCACAAATACCGGTGTCCCCTCTGCCCTAGGAAACAGTTGCCTCATGGTCTTCCCCACTGCACTGTAGCTATCAATCCCTTGTCCCAGGCAGCATGACTTGTGTGCTCTCCCTCAGCTTTCTGTAAGGGAGCTCACTGAGCTGCGTTCTCTGTGCAGTAACAGTTCTGTGACATCGAGTCTCTCAGAGGACCACCAGAGAGATTGGGCCAAGTATACTTCCCCTCTCTATGCACACAAGGGTTACTTTGCTCCCATCTAATGGAAACACAGATCCCCACTGAGTGCATGGGACAACTGTGTGGAGCTGGTGAGGGAGGAGCCAGGCAGGCCTCCAGGAGATCCTAAGCTTTTAAGTTCCCTTTTTCTTCAGTGAACCTTCACCCTGTTGCTGCCATCTTTGAACTCTATCTGGAGCTTCGTTAATGACGTTTCTTCCAGTTCTTGCTGGGTGTTCTATAGGGGAATGGCACCGAGAAGTTTCTCAGTCTGCCATCTCAATTTGAGCAGACAATTCAGAAATGCTGCAGTTAATCAGGAAGAACTTCCACCTTGAAAAATGGGAACTTGTTCACTCCTCATTCCATTTCATCTGTTCTCCATCTGTGTCCACAGGGAGAGTAGAATAAGCAACAAGATCCACACCATACTCTGTGTGCAAAGCTACCTAATGGAAATCTGAAGAGCTATAGAAACAGAAAGTCAGGAAAGGTGCATGGTGGGATATGAAGGGTGAATATTTGGTTATGTTCTAAACTGTTCAGTGAACTTTGAGCTGTATATGTTTGTTCAGTGGCAGGAAGATTTACTGACAGTGTAATTTGAATAAAATCCAACCTCATTGCATTTGTCCACCATTAGAGATTTAGGCTGAATATGACAATTAAGCGCAGAGTTGTGTCCATTTTAGTCTGCCCTTCAGGATTTGATGCAGGCCTGAGAAGTTTTAACATCTCAATTTGATCAAGCATCCTTAGAAACATCCCTATAATTTGCCTAGTCATATTCATTTATTGCTTCTCTTAATAACATAAAACTTGACAGAAAAATTAACCAGAACATGAAAGAAATACTAAATATTTCTTCCACTATTCCATGGTTTAGTCAGGAAAGCTACCTGGTTCATCTCTAGGGGCAAATATCTTTTTTATCAATATCGACCATTGCTAAGTAACGAATTATGCTATTTACAGTCAGATTTTGCCTTGTCCTATATGTTTTGTTTTGACTTATTGAAGAAAAATACAACAACCCCATGTTTAGGTTTTTATGTTCCTAAAAGGCGTTAACCATATTTGATATCTAACATGAAAATAATATTCCAGTTTTCCTTCTGTTTTGGAGGATAATGGTTTTCAGTGCTCTTTTCCTTTCATCCAGCTTACTTGTTCTTGTTGTTACTGCATAAAGGACCTAAACAAATCTTTCCACCTAGTCATTGCATATTAGATTTAGAGCAATAGTCCTATCTTTCGAAAGGTCATATTTTGATCTAACACCCTGGAAGAAAATATAGACATAAGAATCATCACTACTTAAATTGGCTGGGCCTTTTGGTGGGAGGTGACACAAATTCAACTCAAATACAATACATCCCTCTGAGAAGGGGATAGTTGTGGATCACATAACTACATGTCCAAAGGGACAGATACCTGAAGATGTGACTTGATCTGTTTCCTCAGAAACATGGCGATCTCTTTTCTACCACTTTTGGAAGCTCCTATCTATGTTGGTTGTTCACTTCAGCAGGTTGTTCCGAGCCCCAGCAGGCTGTTCAAGCCCCAGCAGCTCTAGGCTTACTACTGTTCAGTTTAGCAATGAAAAATAGAGAGCAACTATTTCCCATTGATCAAAATCCATTGTGTTCTTGCTCGTGATTCTGGCTTTGTACCTATTCCTATCCCTGTAGCACCCAATGGCATTCTGACTGAGCACCCTCGCAATGCTCTTCTCACCCTGGAGCGACTTTTGGGATTATTGACC
>PVIY010055308.1:0-13799 GCA_004026745.1 Myrmecophaga tridactyla | reverse complement strand
GCCAACATGATGAGCAGTCTCACCACCCTCCCCCTCTCTGCGTGGGACATGACTCCCAGGGATGTGTACCTTCCTGGCAACGTGGGACAGAGATCCTGGAATGAGCTGAGATTCAGCATCAAGGGACTGAAAAAAACCCTAGAATGAGCTGAGAATTAACATCAAGGGATTGAGAGAAACTTCTCGACCAAAGGGGGAAAAGTGAAATGAGACTAAGTGTCAATGGCTGAGAGACTCCAAACAGAGTCAAGAGGTTATCCTGGAGGTTATTCTTATGCATTAAGTAGATATCACCTTGTTGTTCAAGATGTAGCAGAGAGGCTGGAGGGAACTGCTTGAAAATGTAGAGCTGTGTTCCAGTAGCCATGTTTCTTGATGATGATTGAACAATGATATAGCTTTCACAATGAGACTCTGTGAATGTGAAAACCCTGTGTCTGATGCTCCTTTCAGCTACTATATCAACAAAAGAGTAGAACATATGGAATAAAAATAAATAATAGGGGGAACAAATGTTAAAAAAAATTTAGTTTGAAATGCTAGTGATAAATGAAAGCAAGGGGTAAGGGGTATGGTATGTATAATCTTTTTTTCTCTATTTTCATTTTATTTCTTTTTCTGATGTCTTTTTATTTCTTTTTCTAAATCGATGCAAATGTTCTAAGAAATGATGAATATGCAACTATGTGATAATATTAAGAATTACTGATTGTATATGTAGAATGGAATGATATTTTAATGTTCTTTTGTTAAGTTTTTTAATTAATAAAAAAGTTTATAAAAAAAAGAAAGACAGGAAAGAGTAGTCTTAGCATAACATGCATATATCAGATGGTGTCTTTGGCATTGTGTTTAATTATGAGAAATACATTTTTCATGATAAATTGGATTTTGCCAAAGAAAAGCAATAAAAATTATGCAGGTCTTGGAAACCAATTCATGTGAGGAACAATGCAAGGGCCTGTAGATATTTGTACTGAAAAAGAGATAACTTAGGAGGATATAATAATTGTCCTCAAATATTTGCAAGATATTACATTAAATAGAGGGATAGGTTTTCAGTGAGTGTCTCTATATAATACCATTAAGATTGACGTTTCCAAGAAGCTAATCTTTACAGAGAATGTAAGGAAGAATTTGACGACAATTAGTGTTAATCCATTGTATAAGAGATAATTTTGTAAATAGGTAATTTCCCATTGCAAGGACTATTTGTGTGAAGTCTAAAGGACCATATAGCAGAAAAGCAAATAGGATTAGGTGGATTATAAGGTGTAGATTCTGTGATATAATTCTAGGATTATAAAAAAATTGATAATCTTAGTTTCACCCAGCATTATGTCTCAAGGTTCATGCGCCAGGACCTTGTTCTTTCTTACTGATGCATAATCTGCCATTATGTTATGTCAGGTTAGGTGTCGACTTGAGCAGGTGGTGGTGCGCTGTTGTTCTGCTGCTGCGGACTTAAATCAGCAGCATGTGAAATTCATCTATGTCTGACTACTTCTGCAGTAAGCTAAGGGGCATGCCTTGGCAATGAGCGACGTTTAGTTTAGTCAGCTAGAGGCTTAAAAGAAGCAGGTAAGAAGAGAGCTCAGGCGCTCAGACCCAGACATATGGAGATACAGAAAGGACATGCCCCAGGGAAAGCCACTGGGACCCAGAAGCCTGGGTTTGCCCAGCAGACATCACCGTGTGCCTTCCCAAATTAGTAAATTTGTAACTAAGTAAATCCTCTTTATAAAAGCCAATCCATCTCAGGTGTATTGCATTCCAGCAGCCTTAGCAAACTAAAACAGTATTATGCACCACATTTTATCTACACATCTGTTGTTGGACACTTGGATTGTTTCCATCTTGACAATTGTGAATTAATGCCACTGTGAGCATTAGTGTGCAAATGTCTATTTGTGACCCTGTTTTCAGGTCTTCTGGGTATATACCAAACCCCACTGATTTTTATCTAGGTATTCATGTGTTTTATGCATTTGCCAGAATAAAAGGTCAACCTTCTGTGAATTAGATTTAATTTAAGTTCCCCCTTCTATTTTGAAATAATTATAGATTTACAAGAAGTTGCAATAGTCCAGATAGTCCAGTATGCCCTTCACACTGCCTTTCCTAATGATAATATCTTAAAACAATATCAAAACCAGGAAATGGACATTGATGAAATATATATACCTTATACAGATTTCACCACTTTTTACATGTATTCATTTGTCTGTTGTGTATAGATCTATGCCATTTTGTGACATATGTAGATTCATGCATCCATCACCACAATCAAGATACAGAACTATTCCATAGCACAAAGCCTTCTGCTCCCCTTTATAGACACACCCATTAACTATGGGAATGTAGAATCCAAGGTCTCTAGGGCAGGCCACAAGCTGGTGACTCTGATGAAATTTTGCACTGAACTCCCAGGAGAGGCTGGCTGGGCAGCTGTGAGAATGTAAGGGTCCAAGGTCTGTAGGGCAGGCTGAAAGTGGATAACTCCAGTGAAGTTCCTCAATGAACTCTCAGGAGAGGCTGGCTGGAAAACCACGGTGATGGAGGAGTCCAAATCCATAGGGCAGGCTGTGAAGCTGGTGACTCCAACTAAGGGCCTGGACAAACTCCACAGGAGAGGCTCACCAGCTGAAGCAGGAAGAGTGACTTCTCTTCTGAATCCTCGTTAAAAGCCTTCCTCTGATTAGATTGAGCATCACTCATTCCAGAAGACACTCCCCTTAGCTGATTACAAATGCCATCAGCTGTGGATACAGCTGATGAAATCATGATTTAAAAATCATGAGATTTTGAGGTTTGTCCAGAGTGATACCCCAATAAATCCCAGAGTGATTTGAACAGTGAATAAAAAAGTATTTGCAAAGTCCCCTTGGGAGAATGGGAAGAAAGGAGGAAATATTCTACTTCCCCATTTGGAGAATGCCTGATATTTTCACCAGCAGTGAGGACAACCAAATCAATAGGCAGAGCCCTCAATCTTTGGGTTTGTCCCTGTGAAACTTATTCCTACAAAGGAGAAGCTAAGCCTACTTATAATTAGGCTTAAGAGTTACACCCAGAGAACTTCTTTTGTTGCTCAGTGTGGCCTCTCTCTCTAAGCCAATTTGGCAGGTTAACTCACTGCCCTCCCCACTATGTGGGACATAACTTCCAGGGGTGTAAATCTCCCTGGCAACATAAGACAGAACTCCCAGGATGTTCCAGGACCCAGCATCATGGGATTGAGAGAGACTTCTTGACCAAAAGGGGTAAGAGTGAAATGAGACAAAATAAAGTTTCAGTGGCTGAGAGACTTCAAACAGAGTCGAGAGGTTATCCTGGAGGTTATTTTTATGCATTATATAGATATCCCTTTATAGTTAATGGTGTATTGGAGTGGCTGGAGGGAAGTACCTGAAACTGTTGAGTTGTGTTCCAGTAGCCTTGATTCTTGAAGATGATTGTGTAACCACATGGTTTTTACAATATGATGTGTGATTGTGAAAAACCTTGTGTCTGATGCTTCTTTTATCCAGAGTATGAACAGATGAGTAAAAAATACATAGATAAAACATAAATAAATAATAGGGGGTATTTCATGGTCAGGTTCATGTGTCAAACTTGGCCAGGTGGTGGTGCCCAGTTGTCTATTTGAGCAAGCACTGTCCTGTCTGTTGCTAAGAGGACATTTCATGGACTTAAATCATGACCACGTTGGCAGCATCCACAGCTGTTTGCAAATGCAAGGAGTATCTTCTGCAGTGAGTGATGCTTGATCTAATCACTGGAAGGTTTTTAAGGAGGATTCAGAAGAGACCATCACTCTTCCTGCTTCAGCCAGCCAGCCTCTCTGGAGAGTTCGTTGAGGATCATCATCAGAGCTGACAGTTTGTGGCCTCCCCTACAGACCTTGGACTCTACATCCCCATGGTTATGTGAGACACTTTTATAAATTTTATATTTACAGATATCTCCTGCTGATTCTGTTTCTGTAGAGAAACTTAGCTAGCACAGGACATAAAGGGTAAAAATAAATTGTGTAGATTGAAACACTAGTGTTCAATGAGAAGGAGTTGTAAGAGGTATGGGATGTATGAGTTGTTTCTTTTTTCTTTTTCTTTTTCTGGACTGACGTAAATGTTCTAAAAATGATCGTGGTGATGGGTACACAACTATATGATGATATTGTGAACTACTGATTTTATACCATGTGTGGAGTATATGTGTGTGAATATTTGTCAATAAAAATTTTTAAATGTAGAACGGAATGATCAAAATAGGAATGTTTGCATTTGCTTTGTGTTTTTTGGTATTTAAAAAGATAAAATAAAATAAATTAAAAATATATATATTTTTTTAAAAAAAAAAAAGAGAGAGATAATACTCTTTTGGGGTGACCCATACTGAAGTTTTAGCAAGATTATCTCTGTAGACATTGAAATTGAATTGCTGCTTCCTTAGGAAATTACCTAGAAAATGAATTTGCTCATGGCACAACAAACTAAGAAGTCACTTTCAAATAGTCCTAACAGGATAGCTTTGAGAATGAGTAGAGCTATATTAACATTCTAAGAGGATGTTCTCAAAATCACCTAGACTATTTGTATGGTCTGTGTGGTGTGTGAATATATCTCAGTAAATGGGAATTTTTAAAAATCACATAGATTAGGCTGATCCCTAAACCATTTTTTTTTTTTTTTGGTGTGTGTATGCTGTTCCACAGGACTCCCTAACTGTGAAATTTAAAACTCAAGAATTTTTCAATGTGTGGATGAGTTCATCCACAAAACTATTTAGTAGACCCTGAAAATATTCTATGTTTGCTTTATGAATGATTCTTTAGTGCAGAGAGATCATTGCCTTTTTTGGAAACTTTCATAAAAATCTCATTTGAGGAACCTGGAATATCTATCTACAGCAGATAATAATTAGTAATCTTCCCCCAAATAGATTTAGGTAAAATTAGATATTTGTGCACTTCAAAGGCTACCAAGCACTTGAGATTTCATTATTGATTTCAGTTTTGAGGCCACACACACAATTCAAAATATACATTAACTGGGTTAAGGCAATAAAACTGGACTGAAAGAAACCACAGGATTCAGAATAATTAAACTGTGTATTTTCACTTTGCCCTATAGGCATAATGTGAGCAAATATTCTGCCTATTCTCACAGCTCTTTCATTGCGGTGGGAGGGGCTTCTGGACTTCTAAGGTGAGTGCACAGCAGGTGAAGAAACAGCGGATGTGACCTGCTGGAGGCTTGGCCCAGGGCTCATTGCTTCTGTCTCTCCTCTCCTGGGTTCTTGTTTCAGTCTGTATCAGCCAGGGCGGCCTGGATTGCATCTTCAGGCAGCATGGAGCAGTGCAGTTTCACAGGAGGAAGGCAGAGTTCCTGGGCGATGTCTGTGTTTTTATTAGTCAGGGCTTCCTCAACCGTTTTCCCTTTCACCCATCCTTGGCTAACGAGCTGGAGACAGTCGTAGATGCCGACAAGCTTCCCCTTTCCATCGACGTCCATTGCAGACGTCGATCTGCAATGTCATAACATCACCACAAGCTGGAGCCCCCACTCATCCAGTCCCACCATTTTTAGGTGTCTTGTCAAGGCACCTCACATTCCTAGGATTTTCCTAATGATCACCAAGCTTCTTGTGACAGAGCCGGGTCGGGGCGGACAGTTCCTGGGGGCAGGCACCTGCTCCGCAGCAGCAAGGTCGAGGCAGCCGGCCCTGCACGGCCCGCTCCCGCCGCAGGTTGGGGGACGCGCCTACGCCAGCCCAGAACAAGTCTGAAGAGGTGAAGCCTCTTTCTTTTCTCTGTACATGTTATATTTAACAATAAAAAACATTTAAAATATTTAAACAATTGTTTTCCCAGTATAATACATGAAAATAATTACAGGAGAATTTTACGTTCATTGTAACTTGTGAAATAATTCAGAGATATGTCAAGATAAAATGCTCACACGGCTCCTCCACCCGCCAGGGAACTATTAGTAAATGTCCGCTGAGCATCTCTGACACCATTGTCCATGCTCATAAAAACATACAAAGGCATATATAGCTTTTTAATGCATATCACTCTAAACTTGCATTTATCACTTCATGACATGTCATGCGTTTCCTTCCAGACCAATATATAGAGCCATCTTTCTGTATAACCTCATACAATTCTGCGCTATGGGAGTGCCAGGGTTTGCTCACCCACTACTTTATGGATTTAGGTTTTTTCTAGTTATCATCCTCTCTATAATTTAAAAAATATCTCTTACGTATATCCTGCTATACTCATGTTTTCATTTCTATAGACAAGATTCCTTGTACTGAGAATGCTGGGTGCAAGTGTAATAGGTACTTTTAATTTAAATTGATTTGCTAGGATCACTTTCCAAAATGCAGGAAATAAACATTCTAAACAGCAAATTATATCAGTAACTTTCCCCCTATTTCTTCAACAAGCCAAATGTCTCTTTTTTTTTCAAGTTTTGTCAATCCAGCGAATGAAAAATTCCATCTCATTGCTTTAATTTTTATTTTCTTGACTACTTATGAGATTGCACATCTTTTCATGTACTTACTTATCACTTTGAGTTCCTTTTGGGGGTTTTCCCATTTATAGTCTATGCTCACTTTTTCTTTTTCTATTGGATTGTCTGCTTTTTTTCTTAAAAGGTATTGGAGATCTTTGTATATTAGGAAGTTAGCCCTTTATGAGTCATATATAGCATGGAGTTAATAACATGTTTCCTGCAAAGAGTTATTGTGAGAATGATTTACTACATGTAAAACACAGAGAACAGTTCCTGGCCTTTAGAAAGTACTAGTTAAATGTCAGCTGCTATTATTACTACTACTACTACTACTATTTTCCCCAGTACATATTTTGCCTTTGAATTTATTTAGAATATCATTTTGCTCTACATTGTCTTTTCAATTTAAGTTAGTCACATATGTCTACATTTTTGTGTGTGTGTGGCTTCAGGTTTCCTATTCCTTTCTTGCTTAGAAAGATGATCCTGGCCACTTGTCTATATAAATAGTCTCTTACAATTTCTTCTAATATTTTTATTATCTTTGTTTTAACATCTAGGCCTTTAAACAATCTTGAATTTAGTTTTATATATTTTATATATATTGCTTTTTTCATATGCATAGCCAGTTATAACTTCATTTATTAAATAATCATTTAGTCAATTAAATCATATACCACTATTATATTAATTCTCTGCATATACTTTGATCTATTCTTCAACATTTTATTCTGTTATACTTATCTAGTTAATTTCTTCTTGACCTAATCCCTTGATTGCAGTAGCCTGATAGGAAATTGTAATATCTGGTTGAGCATTATACTATCATAATATCTAATAAAGCTCGAGCTCAATACCTAGTAAAACATCACTGTTCCTGTCTACTCCTGGCTATATGTTCTTCCATGTGACTTTTAAATTAAACCTAATCCTCTTTTTCCCTTCAATAGCAGAAAGAAGAAATAATGGGGTGTGATTAGAATCACAATTAAGGTTATATATTAATTTTGGATGGGTATTTTTATGTTAAAGTTTTTGATCATCTGGGAGCATATTATGTATTTCCATGTTGTAGAGTATCATTTTAGAATATTCAATAAAAATTTAAGCCTTCATGTAAGACCTGAGACTTTCCTTCATACTTGTAGTACATAACTTTTTAATTTTTTTTTATTTTAGGAATGGTATTAATTTCCATGTTTACAAATCATTGTGAGAAAAATAAAGTCTATTAATTATACTTTACATGTTTATTGTCCCCCCCATCTACCTTCCAAATTCTCTTTTCATTTCACCACCTTATTTAACTAGAATTTCTTAGGTTTTCTATTTAGACCATCCTATCACTGAAAATAAGTTTTTCTCTTATTTTTCCATATTGCATACTAATTATCTTCTTTTTCTACTTTAATGCAGAAGCTGGTACCTAACAAACAACGATGCTTTTTTTAGTGGAAGAGACTTAAGCATTTCACCCTGTAGTCTGGCATTTGCTATATATTTTAAATTGAATTTACCATACTGAGGTAATGTTCTTCTAATCAAATTTTACTTTGAATTATTTATAGAATGATAAAATTATCAAATGCCCTTTCAGGATCTGTTGATATGACCTACTGATGAGATATTTTGTCAACAAATATTTGAATAAATCCTTGGTGTTGAAGCATCTCTGAATTCCTGTAATAGCATATATTCATGGTGTCTTTCAATACATTGCAGGATTCATTGTGCTAATGCCTTTAGATTTTTTTAACAGATTCATAAGTAAAATTGACCTATAAATTGTCTTTTTTGTGACAGTAGTACTAAGGTTTTGACACTAGGCTAGTGCTAGCTTCGTTTTTTTTAATTGGGTAATTTTCCATCTTTGTGATGGAAAGTAGAGACATTTTAAAAGTTATATTAATTAATCATTAAAACTGAATGTGTCTGGTCCTTTTTAGGAAACTTTTTGGAAAGGTATTTCCAAATTCATGTATGCTTTTTGATAGTTTAGGTTCTTAACTTCAATCCTGATAGTATTTTTTATGCATGGAAAATTTCTAAGTCCTCTAATTTTTCAAACTTGTTGCCATCGTCAATAACTATGATGTCCTCTGATAATTCTTTTAACCTCTTTCTTATCTTTGACTATACAGTTTGTGTTATGAAAACTGACTGTGGAGCCAGACTTCCTGAGTATGAACTGGTCTCTGCCTTAGTAGCTGCATGATTTGGGCTAGTTAAACCTCTGTGGATGAGTGTTTCCTTATTTGTAAAAGGAGGACAATATCATCAGGGTATACAATTCCATAATTACTATGAGCAAAAGCAAAATTCCAAAATCTCAGAAAACTGAAAGATTTGGAGGCCTCATTATAGTATAACTTATTTGACCTGAGCTCTTGGCAGCCAGACTTGACCTGTACCTTTGTATCTATTTATAGTCTTGTTTTATCCCACTTAATATGAATAGTCATATGTTTCATTGTAAAATTCATATTGAGTTTATTTATGGAGTGCTGATGCATATCTGGTAGGAGTGCTATATATAGTAGCATCTACCTAAAATCCACAATATTCTGGGCAAGCTAAGAGACATGCAGGAGAGAGAAACCATGTAGGAGCTGTGCTCAATCAATGCCCTGACCTTCTGTCCTTCTGTCCTTCAGTTTGAGAATTTTAGTGTCATTCTGCATGCCCATTTCTCTCCAGTCAATGGAATAATGCCTTCAAGATATTAAAGAAAAATCATTATAACCTAGAATTCCACATGTAATCAAACCATCAATCAAGTGTGAGGCCTGAATATTTAGATATTTTCAGGCATGAAAGGCCTCAGAAGTATACTATCTGGGTACTATTTCTGAAGAAGCTACCAAAAAATATGTTTCAACACTTGAACAAATAAACCTAGAAGACAAAGACAAAGGTTAAAGACATAAAATATGGGGACTTAGAAAAAAATGGGATTTAACAATATTGAATCACTATATTGATATTTCTTATTAGTCTCTAGTGTATTAGAACAACTACAAGGGAGAGAACTTTGGAGAGGTAGGGCAAGATGGCAAGTTAATGAGGTGTGGAATTTAGGTGTGGAATTTAGTTGGCAGAGAGTAAATGTCCAGGAACTAAATGAAGCAACTACTGGGGGAACAACAGTGACTGGACCACATAGAACTGTAAGAGTTCTGCAGAGGCTGGTGCCCCCCCTCCCCCACGGGCACCACAGGCAGGTTCTCTGAGGAAAAAAAGAAACAGATGCAGTTAGAAACAAGGAAGGTAGCTCAACCAAGCTCCAACTGTGGAATTAATTAAGAAATCTAGTGTGCTGAAAACAGTCCCCAACCACAGATAAACCTGGAGTAAGCACGAAAGGAACCCAGAGTTTCACCCCAGTGGAGAGGGGGCAAGGCTGATGGAAAAAAAACAAGCACAAACAAAAGATAAAACAGAGGTTTTTTGAGTTGGACAGCATAAAATACTAGAAAAGAATTGGACCCCAAGAAAATGGAGCACACAGACCCTGGAGACACAGAACTGTGTACCAACTCCAGCCCCTTATTGGCAAACCTAGGGAGCAGGGACCAGGCTCTGAAAAGGCTTTTATTCCTTTTTTTTTTTTTCACTCCTTAGCAGCTCATCAGGTAGAAATGCAAACATTTTCAGGCTTCAGCACTACCCCAGGCAAGGACAGAATTAAGGCATGTCTGAGAGATAAAGTAACTAGTCAGGTGAATGGGAATAATTCCCTAAAAGGGTGTATCTTCCCTAAAACGGTGGATCTCCCAGAAGGTAGGTGGGACCCAGATCAAGTTACAGCTCTCCAAGGAATTTCAGGCTCCTGGGGCTGGAAAACAGAAGCAACTTAAGCCCACATCATACCTCAGTCTCTGTCTCAAAACATACCACTAGCAAGGGAACTAAAGGCACCACATGACTTTACACTGGTGAGAAGCTATGGGTTGACAAGAGCCACATGCTAAGCAGGATAGGAAAAGCACAGAGAGTAGAGGTTTCATAGGAAAGCCTGACAACCTTCTAGGTCTCATACTCAGGGAAACTTTATACTGGTTATATCCACCTCCTGGGACATTGGCCTGTCTGGCCTGGGAAAATCTGACCAGGGTCAATCACATATGAGGAGACCTTTCTGAAAAAAAGTTGCATTTAAGTTCCTAATTTAACTTGTGTGGACAGCTTAATTGAACACCATAAGTACATGGAACCTTGAGTAGGGCATAAATTTTGTAGGTTTGTCCAGAGTGATACCCCAATAAATCCTAGAGTGATTTGAACAGTGAGTAAAAACATATTCGCAGAGTCCCCTTGAGGGAAAGGCGAGATAGGGGGAAAATTCAACTTTCCCAGGTGGAGAATTCTTGATATTCTCACAAGCAGTGGGACAACCAAAGCAATAGGCTAAGCACCCAATCTTGGGGTTTGCTCATATGAAACTTAACCCCACAAAGGATAGGTCAAGCCTATTTAAAATTAGGCCTAAGAGTCACCCTCAAGAGAACCTCTTCTGTTGCTCAGATGTGGCCTCTCTCCAGCCAACACAACAAGCAAACTCACCGCCCTCCCCCTGCATACGTGGGACATGACTCCCAGGGCTGTGGACCTTCCTGGCAATGTGGGATAAAAATCCTAGAATAAGTTGGGACTCAGCATTGAGGGATTGAGAAGACCTTCTTGACCAAAAGCGGGAAGAGTGAAATGAAACCAAATAAAGTGTCAATGGCTGAGAGATTCTAAACAGAGTCAAGAGGTTATCCTGGAGGTTATTCTTAATGCACTAAATAGATATCACCTTGTTAGTGAAGATGTAATGGAGAGGCTGGAGGGAACTGCCTGAAAATGTAGAGCTGTGTTCCAGTAGCCATGCTTCTTGAAGATGATTGTATAATGATATAGCTTTCACAATGTGAATGTGTGATTGTGAAAACCTTGTGTCTGATGCTCCTTTTATCTACCTTATCAACAGAAAAGTAAAACATATGGAATAAAAATAAATAATAGGGGGAAAAATGTTAAAATAAATTTAGATTGAAATGCTAATAATCAATGAAAGGGAGGGGTAAGGGGTATGGTATGTATGATTTTTTTTCTGTTTTCTTTTTATTTTTTTCTGTTTTCTTTTTATTTCTTTTTCTGAGTTGATGCAGATGTTCTAAGAAATGATCATGATGATGAATATGCAACCATGTGATGAAAAAAAAAGTTGCATTTAGGGAGGGCAAAACCCAGAAAAACAAGAGCTGAAAAATTCTGATTAAACAGAAGCTATGTTAGAGGTCTAGAAAGAGTTGGACTAAATGTCAAAGAACAGCTAGAGAATAAAGCCAACCAACAAGAAAACCCTAAATAAAAAGTGAAAGTGATCTCAGAATAAACTAATTAAAGAAATCAAATGCCTAGACAACAGCAAAAAATAAAGAAAAAACAAAGATGTGGCCCAGTCAAAGGAATAAACCAACATTTCAAATGAGGTATAGAAGTTGAAACAATTAATTAACAATGTTCAAACAGACATACAAAATCACATCAAAAATTAAGTCAAAGTTTATAACTATATAGTTTTTACAATGTGACCATGTGATTGTGAAAACTTTGTGTCTGATGCTCGTTTTATCCAAGGTAAGAACAGATGAGTAAAAAAGTAAGGATAAGAAATGCACAAATAATAGAGGGAGAAAGAGGTTTAAAAAATTGGGGTTGATTGAAAAAATGGTAGTCAATAGAGTAAGGGGTAAGATATACGGGGTGTATGAGTTTCTTTCTTTTTTCTTTTTATTTATATTTCTAGAGAGATGCAAAGGTCCTAAAAATGATTATGGTGATAATACGCAACTATGTGATGTTATATACTGTGGATGGACTGTATGTGTGTGAAGTTTTCTCAATAAAAATAATTTTTTAAATCAAATGAGTTGAGAGATGATATGGCAAAAGAGATGATGGACAGAAGAAGACATTGGGAAAACACAAAAAAGAAGTCAAAAATTTGAAAAAACAAATAAAAAAATTATGGGAATGAAAAACACAAAAGAAGACTTCCGGGTCAAGATGGCGGCTTAACAACGTGCGCATTTTAGTTCGTCCTCCAGAACAACTACTAAATAACCAGAAACAGTACAGAACAGCTCCTGGGGCCACGTCAGTGACCAGACACACAGCGTACCCCAGTCTGGACCAGCTGGACCGGCTGCAAGCACCCCCCAGAACTGTGAGCTCCCAAAGTTGTGGCGGCCAGCACCCCTCCCCCATGGGCTGCTTCCCAGAGGGGAAAAGAAAGGACTTTACCAGCAGCAGGGACTGGGCACAATCAAACGCCAATTGTGGAACTAATTAACAAATTCTGACTACTAAAAATAGGCCCCCAGCTTAGGTGAACCTGGTCAAAGCAGAGGTTGCTCATTTTTGCCCCGGCGCCAAGGGGGCAGGACTGACAGAAAAAGGGGGGAGAAAAAGAAGGAAACAGAGGTTTTTGTGGCTGTGTATCTACAAAGGCTTGACTGCCTCTGGATACAGCAGCAGGACTTTTCAGGCTGCAACTGCCCCAGGCATAGGCAGGAGTGAGCTCTTTTGGGGGCTTATCTGGAGCCTGTGCCTTCCCCAGGGGAGGGGTGAAGCCCTACCCAGGTGAAATCCCTCCATCAAGGAATTTAGACACCAGGACTTGGTAATTTGAAGCCATTAAAACCAGCCTACAACCTCTCCTCTGTCTCCATCACGCCCCCAGTAGGGAGAGTCTGCCAAAGTTAAAGGTACCACATCATCTTATGCTGGTGGGACCTGCAGTCAGACAAGTGCCACATACTGGGCAGGATAAGAAAAACAGAGTCCAGAGACTTCACAGGAAAGTCTTTCAACCTGCTGGGTCTCACCTCAGGGAAAACCGACACAGGCGACTCTTTCCTCCTGATTGGAGGCCAGTTTGGTCTGGGAAAATCTGGCTGGGGTCTATAATATCTAAGTAGACTCTCCTAAGTGTGTGGGGGGGAAAGGCACCACACAAGCAGGGTAGAAACAAGAACTGAAAAATTCTCCTCTGTTAAACAAAACTTAAGCTAAAGGGCCAGATCAAGCTGAACGGAATGTCAAAGAACAGATAGACAACAAATTCATCCAGCAAGAAAACCCTAGGTAAAAGAAGTGAAAGCAATCTCCAGAATAAACTAATTAAGGTAATTAAATGCCTAGACGCCAGCAAAAAATAACAAATCACACTAGGAAAATTGAAGATATGGCCCAGTCAAAGGAACAAACCAACAATTCAAATGA
>PVIY010055307.1:0-13801 GCA_004026745.1 Myrmecophaga tridactyla | reverse complement strand
CCTAGAATGAGATGAGACTTAGCATCTAGGGATTGAGAAAACCTTCTCCACCTAAAGGGGGAAGTGTGAAATGAGACAAAGTGTCAATGGCTGAGAGATTCCAAACAGAGTCCAGAGGTTATCCTGGAGGTTATTCTTATGCATTAAGTAGATATCACCTTGTTATTCAAGATGTAATGGAGAGGCTGGAGGGAACTGCTTGAAAATGTAGAACTGTGTTCCAGTAGCCATGTTTCTTGAGGATGATTGAATAATGATACAGCTTTCACAATGTGACTGTGTGATTGTGAAAACCTTGTGTCTGATGCTCCTTTTATCTACCTTGTCAACAAACGAGTAGAACATATGGAATAAAAATAAATAATAGGGGGAACAAATGCTAAAATAAATTTAGTTTGAAATGCTAGTGATCAATGAAAGCGAGGGGTAAGGTAAGTATAATCTTTTTTTTTTCTTTTCTGTTTTCGTTTTATTTCTTTTTCTATTGTTTTTTTATTTCTTTTTCTGAATTGATGCAAATGTTCCAAGAAATGATCATGATGATGAATATGCAACTACATGATAGTATTGTGAATTACTGACTATATATGTAGAACAGAATGATCATATGTTAAGAATGCTTGCATTTGTTGTTATATATTTTTTTAATTTAAAAATTAATAAAAAAATACATTGGGATATCTTTCCATATTAGACCATGGACTTCTACCTCCTTCTTAATAGCTATATAGTATTATGTGGTATAACCATACCATTATTTATTTAAGCAGTTTCACACTGATGGATACTTTGGTTATTTTCACAGTGGTTGTTGTAGTTTGGAGCTTTATGTACCCCAGAGAATGGTTCTTTTAATCCATTCCTGTGGGTACAGACCTATACTGGGTGGTACCTTTTGATTAGGTCATTTTAACTGAAACGTGAACTACCTCACTCAAGGTGGGACTTAATCCTTTTTGGAGTATTTTATGAGGATAAAAGACATTTAAAGCCCAGAGAACTGGGAGAAAAGCACCCAGAGGAGCTGAAAGAGGAAGTCACTGAAGTCGGTACCTGAAAATAATGAAACGTAGGAGAAAAGAACCAGCAGACGCCTGCCATGTGCATTCCCATGTGAAAAAGGTGTCCCACATGCTGGCAGTCTTTTTCAGAAAAAGTATCATCCTGTTGATGTCTTAATTTGGACATGTTCACGGCCTTAGAATTATAATTTGTAAGCAAATAAATCACCACTATTAAAATGAGGTCCATTTTTGGTATACTGCATCTTGGCAGCTTTAGCAAACCAAAACACTGGTCCAAATGTTATACCACGCCAAAATTCACCTTTTTGTAATTTCATTCAATAATTTTTGTCCTGGAGTCATTTGGAATAAATCTAATCTTTCACTTCACAGCTCTTTTTGAAAATTACCATTATATTCCCTTTATACTCCTGATACTTACAGAAACTTTCAGACTTGTACTTATTTGATCATTAATAATACTTCATAAAGAAGACAGGATAGTGAATATTATTTCCATCACATAGACAAAATCTGAATCCCAACAAGGTTAAACACTATCAGTGTGGTAAATTTTAAGTCTTTCTTATTATATACTGAACAATGGTTCTGCTCTTTGGTCCTGCTTCACTGATGCCCTGTTTAAAGTAAGCTATGCCCAGCAAAAAACAAAAATGTCCTGGTATGGGTGGATTGGCACATAAAAGAATAGCATTTCTTTATGTCTGGACATTATATTTCTATCAGGGCAGTCTAATATCACTTTAGCTTTTTTCTTTGAAGAAACCTTGAGCCTGGTTAAAACTTTGCACATTATAACAATGCTGAAAGAGGAGTCGACATTTCCATGAACACTGATTTCCTTGGCCATACACTCACCCAAATTTATGGCTTAAGGACTTGGGCAATTAGTTTTATTTATTCATGTTTTAGTTTGTTAAAGCTGACAAAATGCAATATACCAGAAATGGGGTGGCTTTTACAATGGGGATTTTTTTAGTTACAAACTTGAAATTCTTGGGCCGCGAAAACATCTAACAGGTGATGCTTTCTCCCTGAAGACCACTTACAGAGATTTTAAGCTCCTTTGTCACGTGGCCAGGTACAAGGCAACATTTGATGGTCTCTCTCTTCTTTCCCAGGTTTCACTGTTTCCAGCTTTTAAGGCTTCAGTGGCTTTCTCTCTCAGCTTCTCTGAGGCATTTTTCTGTGTCTTCTCTGTCTTTTATTCTCATAAAGGACTCCAGTAAAAGGATTAAGACCCACCTTGAATGAGGTGGGTCACATGTCAATAGAAATAACCTAATCAAAAGGTCCCACCCACAACAGGTCTGCACCCACAAGGATGGATTAAAAGAACAGGATCTATTCTAGGATACATGTCGCTTCAAACCATCACAATTTACCTTTCTTATGTAGATGTGATCAGCCTGCTTATTTCTCTTCCATATTAAAAAAAACAACAACAAAGAAAAACAAAACTCAAAACTTTTTCCTTCTTCCCCTACTTTAGTTACAATTGTCTTCTCACTCCCTTCACAAACCACGCTTCTTCATTAGTCTATGTACCATCTATTTCCTTATCTCTTTCACTCCACTGGAGTCTGGTTTTAAGCATCACTGAACCAAAAAAAACCTACCCTTACCACCAAAATTACTAACACCTTTCTTATTCTAATGCTAAAGGATTCATCTTAGTTCTTTCTAAGTTTGTTAACATTTGACAATTTCTTTGCTGCTGATCATTCCTTCTTTGTAAAATTCTCTTCCTAGGAAGGTACAATTTTTCATCTCATCCTCCGGTCATTTGTTTTCTTCCTTCCTTCTCTTAGTTTTCTGCCACGTTATCTTAATCTCCTTTAAAATTAGGGTTCTCCTTAATTATCCCTTGACTCTTTTTTCAGATTCTGGGTTAGATGTCACCTTATCAAAAGGTCTTTTCAGAAAATGTACATAGAGAAAATCAACAGATGAAGCCATGAAGAACTCTGATATTTAGAGGCAGGTAGATAAGGAGTCAGCAAAGAATGAGCAGCGTGAGAGGTAGGAAGACAAAGAATAGAGTTGGTGTCCCTGGATCCATATGAAGAAAGTGTTTTAAGGAGGTAGTGGTCAGCTTGTGTCATGAGATGCTGAGAGAGAGAATCAGATGAAGACTGGGATTTAACCACTGGAACTGGCAATGTGGCAGTTTCTGGCGATCTTGAGTACAATTTCAATAGAGTGATGGGGATGAAAGGCTGCCTGAAGTGGATTGAAGAAGAAATTGAGAGAAGAGAAATTATAGTTAACTCTTCTGAGTTTTTCTGCTGTAGAGGGGATCAGAGAAACTTAGGGGGGCTAGAAGGGAATGTGGGGATCAAGAAAAGGCTTTTATTTCTAAGATGGGATATTTATAGCACATTTGTTTGGAAGTGATCCAGTAAAGGGGAAAAACTGATTATCCAAGAAACAGAACTGACAACTGTACAAGGGTATTAGAGGGTATAAGTAGCTAGTGCACATGTGGGAGTTGGTATTAAGAGACCATGCAATTCATCCATTATATCAGGAAAGAAGATAATGTAATACAAAAGAAAGTTACGTTGACAGATTTAGTGGTGGAAATACGTAGATGATCTCTTCTGATAGCTGCTATTCTTTCTCATATAAACCACATCACAGCTGAGAGTGAGAAGGGAATATATGATATGGGAGTTTTGGTGAGAAGATGTGAAACAGTCATCTAGGAGAGCAGAAGAGGGTCTTGGCTAGGGAGACGCAGAAGGATTGGGCAGCAGCACAAAAGGCCCATTTGAGGTTTGTGGTTATGTATTTAAGGTAACACCAGTCAATATGGTTATATTTTCTCTGATCATATTTAACAAGAATGTGGCTGTATGGCAGGTTAAAGACTTGAGTTTAACCCATTATTGGAGTTTTGTCAGGCAAATGTGATGGAGGAAGTATGCTGGTTTGAAGCTGTTATGTACCCCAGAAAAGGCCATATTCTTTTCATCTATTCCTGTGGGCACAGACCCATTGAGGGTGGGACCTTTTGGTTAGGTCATTTCAATTTGAGATGTCATTCATCCACCTCATTCCAGGTAGGATTGAATCCTTTTACTGGAATACTTTATGAGAGGATAAAGGACAGAAAAGGCTGAGAGAGCTTTTTTTTAGAAAAAGCCCCTGGAAGAACTCAGAGAGGAAGTCACTGAAGCCAGAACATAAAAGCAATGAAACCTAGGAGAAAAGGACGAGCAGACACCGGCCATGTGCCTTCCCACATGACAGAGGTATCCCAGATGCCAGTGGCTTCTTCAGAGAAGGTATCCTTCTGTTGATGCCTTGATTTGGACATTTTCACAGCCTTAGTAAATTCATATAAATTCATAACCTAATAAATCCCCCTTGTAAAAGCTGGTCCATTTCTGGTATACTGCATTCCAGCAGCTTTAACAAACTGAAACAGGAAGGGAGAAGCAAGGAAGTCTAGGGTATATGCAAGAGAGTGACTGTAATAAAGAACTATGAACTCTCACCTGGGTAAGGAAGAAAGTAAGGACGTGAAGTAGCTCAGGATAAAGAAAAGGGAGTAAGATCAATGGATTACTGGTACTTGTAGGGTGTAGGAATTTTGGAGTGGGTTTAATAGCTAGAATGAGTTGGAATGACAGGTGAGGTCAAAGAATGCAATGCTGGAGACTATGGAAGAGGAAGTGTTATTAGTAGTGTAAGGGCTAGTGTATGACCATGACTAAGTAGTAGACAGAGGGTGGAGGACAAGATCATTAGAGATGGGGGGTCAAAGAACCGAAATCACAGGTTCTGAGAAAAAGCATATATATGATGTTAAAATCATGACAAATTATGACAGGAATAGCATGTAGAAAAATAGTGGACCAGGCAGGCAACACCAAATTTACCAAGGACTTCAATGAGGAGAGGGAGCAACTGAGAAAATCTGATGGGAATTTTAGGGAGGAAAAAGGGACAAAGGTCTAGAAGTAGCAATGAGGGAATAAGAATATCAACCCTTCCTCTAGGCCCATGCGCTTGAACTATGCTCTCATTTATTCTCTATAAACACAATGTGAGAGGGCTGCAGGGGAATCATGTCTTTAGGAGATAGGCAGGTTTCATTTAGACTGGGAAAATAATGAGAGCACTTAGAAAAAAGATTGAGGACACTGTGGATTTTGCTATGACACTCTGAGGGTTTTGGGTGTTAGGATGAATTTTGAATTTGAGTTCACTGAAGGGATATCAGAGTAATGAGTGATGACCCACGAGTTGAGGGCTTCTAATTTAATTGAGGTATGCAGAGGTACAGGATATGATAGGAACAGTCCTGATGGTCTCATAAGAAGCATGAATCAGAGGTCCCTTTTCAGTATAGATTGTGGTAGTAAGGCAAGGTTGGGGTGAGGATAATTTTGCCAGAAAAATTTGAAATTCCTCTTCAGTCTCCCCGTCCTCAGACTCTCATTCACCTACTATACTGATGCCAGAATAAATCTTCTAAAATGAAAATCTAAATATATTTTTGCCAATATAAAATCTCTCTAAGTTCTGACCCAAGTCGAGGTCTCCTGGCTCACTTCCTATTACATAAGTTGTCTCTTCTGGCTTAACCCAACTCCTTGCAGTTCTAAACAAGCTCTGTTGCTTCACCTCTCCTACCTCCTCTCCTGCTATTTCATATGCTTAGAAGAATTCCCTATGCCTTTCTTCTTCCCTACCAAAGACCATCTTGATGAATACTTACTAATATTTTTCAAGAGTCACCTTAGGTATTACTTACCCTATGAAACTGATTTTCTAATTCCTTGCCACTATATAGAACTGGCCCCTCCCTACTTATATACATCGACCACATATACGTCCACCGCAGTGCCTGTGACACTACATTGATAAATATCATGCCTATCACCCTCCTATTAGATTTTGTGCTCTTAAAATCGTGAGGGTAAGGACCTGCCATTCACATTTGTAATCCCAGCAAAATACTTGGCATATGGTAGATGGCAAATAACATAACTGAACTCATGAAGGTGAAGGATCTCCAATAAGATCTTAAAGGACAGGCAGGAGTGCAACACGGCACAGTATTCCTGAAACTTGTTCTGTAGAAGCTAGTGCTCTTTGAGATGTAAATGGAGATTACCAGGAAATGGGAATCAACAGTGCTAATACTTTTTTCTGTAAGGTATTTAAAAAGATATAAGAAAAACAGTTTACAAATATATACAGTTGCTACATACCTCTAGGAAATACATACCGTATCTGAGCATGCAAAGAAGTTACACAAGCAAGAAACTGATGCATTATCTTCACACTGACATCATTATCTTCACACTGATGAACATAAAGCACTGACCAACTGACACCAGATTTTAAGTTCCATGTAATGATTACTGATCTGTGTTATGTTTGTGATTTTATACTTTCCGTATATATTTGTGACACTATTTAAAACTATCTATTAAATAAATGAATCAAAACTGGATAATTTTTGCAGCAATTTCTCTAGTCCTCTTTTATTTCTATCTGGTTAAATCTAAAGGTACAAAATGTTCAACATATGCTGCTAGTGTTCAGTCAATAAACCTCAACTTAAAATGTGTTTTCTGGTCAAATAACTTTCGGAGATACCATATCACTATGAAGGAAGATACCTAGTGTACAGTTATCAGCTACAAGAAAAACTGCAATAAAATACACTAAAACTTGCCCAAACTATAAACCAGGTAAAGAAGTCTTAGGTCTTCAATGCACATGCACAAATCTGACATTATACCTGTCCTGAAAGTGGAAGACAATCACTGGCAATATAGCACAGTGTTCAAGGAAAACTTTAAGGCCAAGATATTCAGGAAGAGGTTAGAAGCTTAAGATGAGAAAGAACTATTAGCATCCCCCTTTTTGCACATTAAATACATTAAGATATTCTAATTGGATAAGAGTATAGGGGTCATTTCTTCACTGCTATAACAGAATTACATTTTAAAGATAACTAAACCTTGAAAACATGGTCAGTAACCCTTGACTTAGCAATAACCAGCACCTCAAATCTACCAAAGATTAAAATTCTAAATCTCTTACACCTCACAGGATGTCTATGTGGGAGACAGAATAAAATTTTACAGACTTTGGTTTCCAGGCCCCTTGGAAAAGTCATAAAAACTGTGCTTTAACCAGGACATATGTTAGTATCACTTAAATGCCTTTTTGTGGATAACATTCTTGAACTTTTTTTTTTTTCATTTTTTACTAGCTTAAAAAACAGCTGCATTCAAAGGTAAAACCCCTGCAGCAACCTCCAGATCAACTACTGGCCTCCAGAAAGTTCATGGTGTCTTGAATTTTTTTGAACTTCCTCAGCATTTGCTGGCCAGCAGGTACAAAACTGAGAGTTATGGCTGCACTTGAAATGCAGGCTCTGTGAGAGAAAAAAAAACTTCATCACTACCCTCAGTCAAACTATAATTTGTTTCTATGAGTTTGAAGAATGGTAGCATTTTATTCCTCCTAGCAATTATTCAAAGTCAAATGTTAAACCTCCTTAGATATAAAATGAAATAAATTTTGCTTAAAAAGCATCTCATGTGAAAAGCTGAGTGTGGCAAGAAGAGAAATACTGATTACATTATTTTGGTCCTTGCGTGCCTTTGGCATGAAAGGCTGGTTGTTTATAATGCTGTGGAACATCACCTTCGTTCTGAAATAAGCGATATATATATATGTGCTCTGGCTGCTCAAACATGTTAACTATTCATGAGTCAAATTTGAGCTGGGAACTTACTCTGGAAGAATAGGAGAAGAAATGATCATGTTTTTAAGTACATTGAGATATGGTGAAATACTGTCTACTGTCTTGTCAACTGGTCTACTTTCAAAATAAATTCTCTTTTTGGCCTGGCAAGAATATTTTCATAAGTAACTTGGCAAAAATCTAAAAAGGCAAGCTTATCAAATCTTCCTAACTTATTTTTATTACTGAAATACATATTGACTGCTTATTACATGAAAAAACTGTTGGGCATTGAGATAAAAAGGTGAAAAAGGCACAGAAAGGCCTTATTCTCAAGGAGCTTATAGTTTCATGGGTGGAGTTGGGGAGTTAATATGCAACTTAAAATAGCACTATGTTGTAGTTTGCTAGCTGCCGGAATAACAATATACCAGAAATGGAATGGCTTTTAAAAAGGGGAATTAAGTAAGCTGCTAGTTTACAGTTCTAAGGCCAAGAAAATGTCCCACTTACAACAAGTCTATAGAAATGTCCAATCAAAGGCATCCAGGGAAAGATACCTTGGTTCAAGAAGGCCAATGAAGTTCAGGGTTTCTCTCTCAAGTGAGAAGGCACATGGCAAACGCAGTCATAGTTTCTCTCTTGGCTGTAAGGGCACAGGGCGAGCAAGGCATCATCTGCTTAGCATTCTCTCCTGGCCTCCTGCTTCATGAAGCTCCCCGGGAGGCACTTTCATTCTTCATCTCCAAAAGTTGCTCACTAGAGAGCTCTCTGCTTCTTGTGGCTATGTCATTCTTCTCTGGCTCTCTCTGAACCTCTTGTTCATTCTCCAAAACGTTTTCTCTTTTATAGGACTCCAGAAACTTATCAAGACCCACCCAAATGGGTGGAGACATGTCGTCACCTAATCCAGCTTAACAACCACTCTTAATTAAATCACATCTCCAGGGAGATGATCTGATTACAGTTTCAAACATACAATATTGAATAGAGATTATTCTGCCTTTATGAAATGGGATTTTGATCAAAACATGGCTTTTCTAGGGGACATACATCCTTTCAAACCAGCACACACTACGTAATTATCAACAGGACAACAGAATCAGGATTGAAAGATATCCCAATATTTAGTAATAATGGGACAAACTAAAATGACACTTAAGGGGTTCAGGTGCTCAAAATCAATTATGTAATTACAAAATGCAGAAAGCCTTGATTGATGGCAGCTTATATAAAAAAGATTTATAGATTTTGGCTGAGCACAATTCCATAAAGGCATAAAAGTCAATTATGTGAATGGCTGTTAAGAAAGCTAATATAAAATAGGTTGAGTTAATAGAATCACTGTGTCTAGGATGAGGAAGATACTAATCCCACTGTCTCAATAGCTAGAGTTTCTTGTACTGTTTTTGGAGGCTTGCTTAAAAGGAACATCATAAATCTAGAGATGTGTGTGTGTTTGTACGTGTACATGTGTGCTTGCTGGTGGGGAGTAGGTGTGTGGTGCAATGACTGCAGTATCTGCAAACTACATTATGCAAAAAGACTGAAGGAACTGAAGACACGTGGTATAAAAAACAAGGCCTAGAGGTGGGTGGTAGAGGAGTCAACATCTAACAGGTGTAGATGAATGCCTATGAGTTGCCAACAGAGGACCCAACTTTGCTCTATCTCTATGGGAAAAAAAAAGGCAGACTGCAGCACAATACGAATTACCAATATCTTGGGCTTTCCCATACTGAACTGCCTTGAAAAGTGGTGAACTCTATGGCTAGAAGTGTTCAAGCAAAGATGGATGAGTATTTGTTAATAAAATCCTAGAAGCAGTTCTCACAGTGAGTGGAAATTTGAGCCAGATCTTAAAGCTCTTTCTATCTTGGAAAAATTTTGGCAACATTGTCAATCATAGGCAAAAATATTAAGAAGAAGATAGCCACCACAGCTACTTTAAGAGCAGTAGATGATTTCAAGAAGCAGAAACAATGAGGCCAAGAAGAACCAAATTATCCCTGAACTTCATGTAAGGCCTAGAAGGCTTTGTCACTTTTGGATGATTGTCAGAAGAGTCACTGGGAAAGGAGACTAATGATAGCCAGTCCACCTACGAGCCAACAGCTGACATGACCACTCTTAGCAGAGCCCTCCTATTCCCACTGGATGCAGTGAGAGTCACGCTAGTCTCAGAGGATCCAGTTTTTCCTTGTTGCCTAAAGTGAAAGTAATCCTTTAGTCCCCCTTCACCCAATGATCTCCCTATTGACTTAAAGTGTACGGAGAATGCTGCAACTTCAAGAAACTGTAATGTTCTCCTGTATTTGGGGAAACTACACACCCACCCATATAGATGTTACTCCTAAATGATAGATAATAGGTTCATGAGATTTTTTTGCTCTACATTCAAAAGGGGAGGGCTGATTGTGTGGGTCTATGAGATAGGGCTTAAAGAGGAAATCCTGCAAACTACTATGGTTGATTCCTCAGGTCCACTCAAACTTCTAAGCTGGGTTGGATCTAGCACGTGTTCATTTGTGCCTTAGATATTTTTTCGTGGGGGGGGGGGGGCAGTGCACAGGATTTTCCAGCAGCTTTATTCACATTTGCTCTAAATTGGAATCTGACAACCCAAACATCCATCAGCTGGTGAATGGATAAACAAACTGTGGTACATCCATACAATGGAATACTATTGAGCAATAAAAACAAATGAACAATTGATGAACCATTACATAGGTGTATGCACAATCATTTTGCCAAGTGAAGGAAGCCAGACATAAAAAAGTATATTTATACATGTGTTTGTGTGTGTGTGCATGCATATATCATTCTAGAAAATGCAAACCATTCTAAAGTAAATCAATTTTTGTCTGGCCGTCCTAAGGACAGAGGGAGGGAACTGCAAAGGGTTTGAGGGTGATGGAAATGTCCTGGATCTTGATTTTGGTAGTGTTTTCAAAAGTTTATTCACTTGTTAAAATTCAATGATTTGTACAATTTATATGGAAGCAGTTAATTCTTTGTAAATTATATTTATATCTCCACACAGTTGGTAGAGACAGTAAAAAGATCACTGGTTGCAAGGAATTCAATGAGGAGGGAAGAGGAATTAGGAACAGATGGAGTATAGGGCATTTTTAGGGTTGAAACAAACTAAAAGTGCTGAAACTACTCTCTTTGAAACTGTAATGGTGGATACTTGACATTTTTTATTTGTTAAAACCCATAGAACTGGACAACACAAATAGTGAACCCTCATGTAAACTATGGACTTCAGATAAAAATCATCAATCACTATTGGTTCATCAGTTATAACAATATGTCACACTAATGCAATAATTTAATAACAGGAAATAGTGCAGGGGTGAGGGGGTATTTAAGAAGTCTGTACTACTTATTAATTTTTTTGCTTTAAAAATTGCTTTTGAAATTTTTAAAGCGAAAATTGCTTTGAATTTAAAATTGCTTTGAAAAAGAACTCTTTGTTTTTTTTTAAGTAGAATACCTATACCCAAAATGTAACAGAGGTTATCAGTCTATCTTCCAGGATTATTTTCAAATTCATTCTTTCTTAACACTTTGAATTTGGTCAAGAAGCTTTTCCACACGTTTTCAGTGTCACTGGAATTTTCTCCCATGAGTTACATTTCCAAATAATATGTGCATTTTTTACATATCGTGCTCCTAAAAGATGACCTTTTCCTTAACCCTTAATCTTCATTAATTCCTCACAAAAAGCTCAACGAGATCACCTGATCAGGTCAAGATGGTGGCTTAGCACTGTGCGCATTTTAGTTCGTCCTCCAGAAAAACTACTAAATAACCAGAAACAGTACAGAACAGCTCCTGGGGCCACGTCAGTGACCAGACACACAGCGTACCCCAGTCTGGACCAGCTGGACTGGCTGCGAATCCCCCCCAGAACCGTGAGTTCCCCAAGCCACGGCTGCCGGAGTCCTTCCACAAGAGGCTGCTTCCCAGAGGGGAAAGGAAAGGGACTTTACCAGCAGCAGGGAGTGAGCCCAACCAACCAACCACCAATTGTGGAATTAATTAACAAATTCTGATTACTAAAAATAGGCCCCCAGCTCAGGTGAACCTGGTCAAAGTGGAGGTCACTCATTTTTGCCCCAGTGCCAAGGGAGCAGTACCAACGGAAAAAGGAAACAGAGGATTCTGTGGCTGTGTTTCTATGAAGGCTTGACTGCCTTTGGATAAAGAGGCAGGGCTTCTCAGGCTGCAACTGCCCCAGGCATAGGCAGAAACAAGCTCATTTGAGGGCTTGTCTGGAGTCTGTGTCTTCCCCAGGGGAGGAGTGAAGCCCAACTCAGGTGGAATCCCTCCCTCAAGGAATTCAGACCCCAGGGCTTGGTAATTTGAAGCCATTAAAACCAGCCTACAACCTCTCCTCTGTCTCAACCATGCCCCCAGCAGGGAGAGTCTGCCAAAGTTAAAGGTACCGCATCACCTTATGCTGGTGGGACCTGCAGGCAGACAAGCACCACACTGGCCAGGATAAGAAAAAGGATCCAGAGACTTCACAGGAAAGTCTTTCAACCTGCTGGGTCTCACCCTTAGGGAAAACTGATGTAGGTGACTCTTTCCTCCGGATAGGAGGCCAGTTTGGTCTGGGAAAATCCGGCTGGGGTCTATAATACCTAAGGAGACCCTCCTAAGGGTGGGAGGGAAAAAGCCACCATACAAGCAGGGCAAGAAACAAGAAAAGAAGAACTGAAAAATTCTCCTCTGTTAAACAAAACCTAAGCTAGAGGTCCAGAAAAAGCTGAACTGAATGTCAAAGAACAGATAGACAACAAAGTCATTCAGCAAGAAAATCCCAGGTAAAAAAAAAGTGATTACTGAACTGGAGGACGGAACATTTGAAATCCAACAAGAAAAAGAAAACATAGGGAAAAAATGAAAAAATATGAGCAGGGACTCAGGAAATTGAATGACAATATGAAGCGCATGCATATACGTGTTGTGGGTGTTCCAGAAGGAGAAGGGAAGGGAAAAGAAGGAGAAAAACTAATGGAGGAAGTTATCACTGAAAATTTCCCAACTCTTATGAAAGACTTAAAATTACAGATCCAAGAAGTGCAGCTTACCTCAAACAGAATAGATCCAAGTAGACGTACTCCAAGACATTTACTAATCAGAATGTCAGAGGTCAAAAAGAAAGAGAGAATCTTGAAAGCGGCAAAAGAAAAGCAATCCATCACATACAAGGGAAGCCCAATAAGACTATGCGTAGATTTCTCAGCAGAAACCATGGAGGTGAGAAGACAGTGGGATGAGATATTTAAATTATAAAAAGAGAAAAACTGCCAACCAAGAATTCTATATTCAGCAAAATTGTCCTTCAAAAATGAGGGAGAAATTAAAACATTCTCATACAAAGAAATCACTGAGAGAATTTGTGACCAAGAGACCAGCTCTGCAAGAAATACTAAAAGGATCACTAGAGACAGATACAAAAAGACAGAAGAGAGAGGTGAGGAGAAGAGTATAGAAAGGAAGACTATGAGTAAAGGTAAAAAGAAGGAAAATTAGATAGGACACATAAAATCCAAAAGGCAAAATGGTAGAAGAAAGTACTGCCTGTACAGTAATAACACCAAATGTTAATGGATTAAACTCCCCAATCAAAAGACATAGACTGGCAGAATGGATTAAAAAACAGAACCCATCTGTATACTGTCTCTACTCAAAGGACATAAGGGCAAGGACACAAACGGACATTTGCACACCAACGTTTATAGCAGCATTATTATTATTTTTTTTTAACTTTTTTATTAATTAAAAAACTTAACAAAAGAACATTAACATATCATTCCATTCTACATATACAATCAGTAATTCTTAATATATCACATAGTTGCATATTCATCATTTCTTAGAACATTTGCATCGATTTAGAAAAAGAAATAAAAAGACATCAGAAAAAGAAATAAAACGATAATAGAGAAAAAAAAGATTATACATACCATACCCCTTACCCCTTGCTTTCATTTATCACTAGCATTTCAAACTAAATTTATTTTTTCATTTGTTCCCCCTATTATTT
>PVIY010055306.1:0-13796 GCA_004026745.1 Myrmecophaga tridactyla | reverse complement strand
TAAAGGTGCCACAACATCGTTTGCTGGTGGGACCCGCAGGCAGACAAGCACCACATACTGGGCGGGATAAGAAAAACAGAGTCCAGAGACTTCACAGGAAAGTCTTTCATCCTGCTGGGTCTCACCCTCAGGGAAAACCGATGCAGGTGACTCTTTCCTCCTGATAGGAGGCCAGTTTGGTCTGGGAAAATCTGGCTGGCGTCTATAATACCTAAGTAGACCCTCCTCAGGGTAGGTGGAAGAAAAACATCATACAGGCAGGGCAAGAAACAAGAAAACAAGAACTGAAAAATTCTCCTCTGTTAAACAAAACCTAAGCTAGAGGTCCAGATAAAGCTGAACTGAATGTCAAAGAACAGATAGACAACAAATCCATCCAGCTAGAAAACTCTAGGTAAAAGAAGTAAAAGCAATCTCCAGAATAAACTAGTTAAGGTAATTAAATGCCTAAACACCAGCAAAAATAACAAATCACATTAGGAAAATTGAAGATATGGGCCAGTCAAAAGAACAAACCAACAATTCAAATGAGATACAGGAGTTGAAACAATTAATTCAGAATATATGAACAGACATGGAAAACTCATCAAAAACCAAATCAATGAATTGAGGGAGGATATAAAGAAGGCAAGGAATGAACAAAAAGAAGAAATCAAAAGTTTGAAAAAACAAATCACAGAACTTATGGGTATGAAAGGCATGGTAGAAGAGATGAAAAAAACAATGGAAACCTACAATGGTAGATTTTGAGAGGCAGAATATAGGATTAGTGAACTGGAGAACGGAACACCTGAAATCCGATAAAAAAAGAACATATAGGGAGAAAAATGGAAAAATATGAGCAGGGACTCAGGGAATTGAATGACAATATGAAGCGCACAAATATATGTGTTGTGGGTGTCCTAGACGGAGAAGAGAAGGGAAAAGGAGGGGAAAAATTAATGGAGGAAATTATCACTGAAAATTTCCCAACTCTTGTGAAAGACTTAAAATTACAGATCCAAGAAGTGCAGTGTACCACAAAGAGAATAGATCCAAATAGATGTACTCTAAGACATTTACTAATCAGAATGTCAGAGGTCAAAGAGAAAGAGAGAATCTTGAAAGCAGAAGAGAAAAGCAATCCATCACATGCAAGGGAAGCCCAATAAGACTCTGCATAGGTTTCTCAGCAGAAACCATGGAGGTGAGAAGACAGTGGGATGATATATTTAAATTATTAAAAGAGCAAAACAGCCAATCAAGAATTCCATATCGAGCAAAATTGTCCTTCAAAAATGAGGGAGGGCGGGCCACGGTGGCTCAGCAGGTAAGAATGCTTGCCTGCTGTGCCCGAGGACCCGGGTTCGATTCCTGGTGCCTGCCCATGTAAAAAAAAAAATGAGGGAGAAATTAAAACATTTTCAGACAAAAAATCACAGAGAATTTGTGACCAAGAGACCAGCTCTGCAAGAAATACTAAAGGGAGCACTAGAGACAGATACGAAAAGTCAGAAGAGAGAGGTGTGGAGAAGAGTGTAGAAAGGAAGACTATGAGTAAAGGTAAAAGAAGGAAAATTAGATATGACATATAAAATCCAAAAGGCAAAATGGTAGAAGAAAGTACTACCCGTACAGTAATAACACTAAATGTTAATGGATTAAACTCCCCAATCAAAAGACATAGACTGGCAGAATGGATTAAAAAACAGGACCCATCTATACGCTGTCTCTGCTCGAAGAATATGAGGGCAAGACACAAACGGACATTTGCACACCAATGTTTATAGCAGTATTATTTACAATTACTTAGAGATGGAAAGAGCCAAAATGTCCATCAACAGACGGTTGGTTAAAGAAACTGTGGAATATACATATGATGAAATATTATGCAGCTGTAAGAAAGAATAAAGTTATGAAATATGTAACAACATGGATGGACCTTAAGGACATTATGCTGAGTGAGATCAGTCAAAAACAAAAGGACAAATACTGTATGGTCTCACTGATATGAACTGACATTAGTGAATAAACTTGGAATATTTCATTGGCAACAGAGACCATCAGGAGATAGAAATAGGGTAAGATATTGGGTAATTGGAGCTGAAGGGATACAGATTGTGCAACAGGACTGAATATAAAAACTCAGAAATGGACAACACAATACTACCTAACTGTAATACAATAATGTTAAAACACTGAATGAAGCTGAATGTGAGAATGATAGAGGGAAGAGGGCTGGGGGCATAAGTGAAATCATGAAGAAAGACAGACGATAAAGATTGAGATGGTATAATCTAGGAATGCCTAGAGTGCATAATGATGGTGACTAAATGTGCACATTTAAAAAATGTTTTTGCATGAGGAAGAACAAAGGAATGTCATTAATGCAGGGTGCTAAAAATAGATGGTAATTAATATTTCAAAATTTTAACTTATGTGTGAGACTAAAGCAAAAAATGATTATTTGGTACAAAATTTATATTTTAACTAGTGCATCTCCTAATATAACTTATGTAGATAGTTGGTTGAACAACATAAGTACATGGAATCTTGGGTAGGACATGAATTTTGTTGGTTTGTCCAGAGCCCTGATGAACCCCAGAGTGATTTGATCAGTGAGTGAAAGTATTAGCAAAGTCCTCTTCGGGGAATGGTGAGAAAGGGGGGAAATTCAACCTCCCCAAGTTGAATTCTTAATATTCTCACAAGCAGCAGTGTGGACAACGAAAGCTATAGGCTGAGCCCCCAGTCTTGGGGTTTGTTCATATGAAACTTAACCCCACAAAGTATGTGTCAAGCCTACTTAAAATTAGGCCTAAGAGTCACCCCCAGGAGAACCTCTTTTATTACTCACCTATGGCCTCTCTCTCCAGCCAACACAAGGAAACTCACCACCCTCCCCCTTTCTATGTGGGAGATGACTCCCAGGGGTGTGGACCTTCCTGGCAACGTGGGACAGAAATCCCAGAATGAGCTGAGACTCAGCATCAAGGGAATGAGAAAACCTTCTTGACCAAAAGGGGGAAGAATGAAATGAGACAAAGTGGCAATGGCTGAGAGATTCCAAACAGAGTCGAGAGGTTATCCTGGAGGTTATTCTTATGCATTAAGTAGATATCACCTTGTTATCCAAGATGTAATGGAGGGGCTGGAAGGGACTGCCTGAAAATGTAGAGCTGTGTTCCAGTAGCCATTCTTCTTGAGGACGATTAAATAATGATATAGCTTTCACAATGTGACTGTGTGATTGTGAAAACCTTGTGTCTGATGCTCCATTTATCTACCTTGTCAACAGATGAGTAGAACATATGGAATAAAAATAAATAATAGGGTGAACAAATGTTAAAATAAGCAGTTTGAAAAATAAAAAAATGAAAAATAAAATAAAATAAATTCTGCCATTGTTGGGTGAGGTGCTCTTATATATGTTAGATGTGGTTGATTTATAGTGTTGCTTAAGTCCTCTATTTCCTCACATCTATTATGTTTAGATGTTTCATCCGGTGTTGAAGGTGATGTATTGAAATCTCCGACTATTACTGTTTAACTGTTCATTTCTCCCTTCAATTCTGTCAGGGTTTGCTTCCATATCAAGAATTCTACACTTGGCGCAGTTGAATTCTCCCCCTTTCTCACCATTACCCCAAGGGGACTTTATAAATACTTTTTAATTCCCTTTTCAAACTCTTCTGGGATTTATCGAGGCATCACTCTGGACAAACCTACAAAATCTCATGCCCTACTCAAGGTTCCATGTACTTATGGTATCCATATGAGTTATATTAGGAGATGCACTAGTCAAAATATAGATATAAATTTTGTACCAAATAAACATTTTTTGCTTTGGTCTCACATATAAGTTAAAGATTTAAAATATGAATTACCATCTATTTTCAATAGATATTGAATTATTGCAAATATCCTGCAATAGTAACATTCCTTTGTTCTTCCTCATGCAAATTATCTTTTAATTTGTACATTTAGCAGCTATCATTTTACACTCTAGGCATTCCTAGATTACCATCTCAGTCTTTTTCGTCTATCTTTCTTTCTGATTTCATTTGTGTCCCCAGCCCTCCTCCCTCTATCGTTCTCACATTCAGCTTCATTCAGTGTACTAACATTATTGTATTACAGTTAGGTGGTATTGTGCTGTCCATTTCTGAATTTTTATAATCAGTCCTGTTGCACAATCTGCATCCCTTCAGCTCCAATTACCCAATATCTACCTTATTTCTATCTCCTGATGGTCTCTGTTCTTAGCTGAAATTCTCCAAGTTCATTCATTAATGTTCATATCTATGAGATCATACAGCATTTGTCCTTTTGTTTCTGACTAATCTCACCCAGCATAATGTCCTTAAGGGCCATCCATGTTCTTACATGCTTCATGACTTTATTCTGTCTTACAGCTGCATAATATTCCATTGTATGTGTATACCACAGCTTGTTTAGCCACTCGTTTGTTGATGGACGCTTGGGCCGTTTCTATCTCTTGGCAATTGTAAATAATGCTGCTATAAACATTGGTGTGCAAATATCCATTTGTGTCCTTGCCCTCATGTCCTCTTAGTAGATACCTAGCAATGGTATTGCCAGATCACATGGCAATTCTACACTTAGCTTCCTGAGGAACCGCCAAACTGCCTTCCACAGCAGTTGTACCATTTGACATTCTCACCAACAGGAAATAAGTGTGCCTCTTTCTCCACATCCTCTCCAGCACTTGTCGTTTTCTGTTTTATTGATAATGGTCATTCTGGTGGGTGTGAGATGACATCTCATTGTGGTTTTTATTTGGATTTCCCTAATAGCCAGGGAAGTTGAACATCTTTTCATGTGCCTTTTGGTCATTTGTATTTCCTCTTCTGAGAGGTGTCTGTTCATGGCTTTTGCCCATTTTGTATTTGGGTTATTTGTGTTCTTGTTGTTGAGTTGAACAATCTTTTTATGTATTCTGGATATTAACCTTTGTCTGATATGTCATTTCCAAATATTGTCCCCCATTGTGTAGGCTGTCTTTTTATTTTCTTGACGAAGTTCTTTGATGCACGAAAGTGTTTAATTTTGAGGAGTTCCCATTTCTTTCTTTCTTTCTTCAATGCTCTTTCTTCAAAGATCTTGGGTGTAAGATCTAGGAAACCGCCTCCTATTGTAAGATTTATAAGGTATTTCCATACATTTTCTTCTAAAAGTTTTTTGGTCTTAGATCTAATGTTTAGGTCTTTCATCCATTTTGAGTTAATTTTTGTATAGGGTATGAGATATGGGTCCTCTTTCATTCTTTTGCATATGGATATCCAGTTCTTTGGGCACAATTTTCTGAAGAGACTGTTCTGTCTCAGGTGAGTTGGCTTGACTGCCTTATAAGGATCAGTTGACCATAGATGAGAAGGTCTATATCTGAATAATCTATTTGATTCCATTGGTCAGTATATCTGTCTTTATGCCAGTACCATGCTGTTTTGACCACTGTAGTTTCG
The DNA here is from genome assembly GCA_004026745.1 of Myrmecophaga tridactyla. Taxonomy (NCBI): domain Eukaryota; kingdom Metazoa; phylum Chordata; class Mammalia; order Pilosa; family Myrmecophagidae; genus Myrmecophaga; species Myrmecophaga tridactyla. The sequence goes on along the minus strand of PVIY010055306.1, from coordinate 8,331 downwards.
TAATGAACCTTGAAGTCAGTGTGAGACCTCCAACTTCATTTTTCTTTCTCGGGATATTTTTAGCTATTCAGGGCACCCTGCCCTTCCAAATAAATTTGGTTAGGGTAAGGGTTAGGTGCCCAAATTTGGTTATTTGGTTTTTCTATTTCTGAAAAGTAAGTTTTGGGGATTTTAATTGGTATTGTATTGAATCTGTAAATCAATTTAAATAGAACTGACATCTTAACTATATTGAATCTTCCAACCCATGAACACGGTATGCCTTTCCATTTATTTAGGTCTTCTGTGAATTCTTTTAGCAACTTCTTGTAGTTTTCTTTGTATAGGTCTTTTGTATCCTTACTTAAATTTATTCCTAAATATTTTATTCTTTTGGTTGCAATTTTAAATGAAATTTTTTTCTTGATTTCACCCTCAGATTGCTCATTACTAGGTGTATAGAAACACCAGATTTTTTTACCTTTTCTCAGCTCATTATAGGATTTCTGTCCCATGTTGCCAGGAAGGTCCAACCCCCTGGGCATCATGTCCCACGTAGGGATGGGAAGGGCAGTGAGTTGGTTTGTTGTGTTGGCTGGAGAGAAAGAGGCCACATCTGAGTAACAAAAGAGGTTCTCTTGCGGATGATTCTTAGGCCTAATTTTAAGTAGGCTTAGCCTATCCTTTGTGGGGTTAAGTTTCATATGAACAAACCCCAAGATTGGGGGCTCAGCCTATTGCTTTGGTTGTCTGCACTGCTTGTGAGAATATCAAGAATTCAACTAGGGGAAATTGAACTTTCCCCCTTTCTCACCATTCCCCCAAAGGGACTTTGCAAATACTTTTTTATTCACTGTTCAAATCGCTCTGGGATTTATTGAGGCATCACTCTGGGCAAACCTACAAAATCTCATGCCCTACTCAAGGTTCCATGTACTTATGGTGTTCAATTAAGCTGCTACATAAGTTATATTAGGAAATGCACAAGTCAAAGTATAAATTTTGTACCAAATAAACATTTTTTGCTTTAGTCTCACACATAAGTTAAAATTTTAAAATATGAATTACCATCTATTTTCAACACCCTGTTGTAATGACAGTCCTTTGTTATTCCTCATGCAAAAACATTTTTAAAATTTGTACATTTAGCCACTATCATTATGCACTCTAGGCATTCCTAGATTATAACATCTCAGTTTTATCATCTTTCTTTCTGATTTCATTTGTGACCCCATCCCTCCTCCCTCTATCATTCTCACATTCAGCTTCATTCAGTGTTTTAACATAATTGTATTACAATTAGGTAGTATTGTGCTATCCATTTCTGAGTTTTTACATTCAGCCCTGTCACACAATCTGTATCCCTTCAGCTCCAATTACCCAATATCTACCCTATTTCTATCTCCTGATGGTCTCTGTTACCAAGGAAATTCTCCAAGTTTATTCACTAATGTCAGTTCATATCAGTGAGACCATACAGTATTTGTCCTTTTATTTCTGGCTGATCTCACTCAGCATAATGTCCTTAAGGTCCATCCATGTTGTTACATGCTTCATAACTTTATTCTATCTTACAGCTGAATAATATTGTTTTTCTCTTGCTGCTTTCAATATTCTCTCTTTCTCTTTGACCTCTGACATTCTGATTAGTAAGTGTCTTGGGGTATGTTTATTTGGATCTGTTCTGTTTGGGGTAAGCTGCACTTCTTGGATCCATAATTTTAAGTCTTTCATAAGAGTTGGGAAATTTTCAGTGATAATTTCCTTTATTACTTTTTCTCCTCCTTTTCCCTTCTCTTCTCCTTCTGGGACACCCACAAAATGTATATGTGTGCATTTTATGTTGTCATTCAATTCCCCAAGTCCCTGCTCATATTTTTCTATTCTTTTCTCTATGTTCTCTTTTGTTTGTCAGATTTCAAATGTCCTGTTCTCCAGTTCACTAATCCTATCTTCTGCCTCTTGAAATCTGACATTGTAGGTTTCCAATTTTTTTTTTCCATCTTTTCTACTGTGCCTTTCATTCCCATAAGTTCTGTGATTTGTTTTTTCAGGCTTTCTATTTCTTCTTTTTGTTTGTTCCTTGCCTTCTTTGTATCCTCCCTCAATTTATTGATTTGATTTTTTTTTGGGTGGAGGTTCTGGGGATTGAACCCAGGGCTTCGTGTATACCAATGATTTGATTTTTGATGAGGTTTTCTATGTTTGTTCGAAGATTCTGAATTAATTGTTTCAACTCCTGTATGTAATTTGAATTGTTGGTTTGCTCCTTTGGTCCATATCTTTAATTTTCCTAGTTTGATTTGTTATTTTTTGCTGGCATCTGGGCATTACTTTCCTTAATTAGTCTATTTTGGAGATTGTTTTCACCTTTTTTTTTTTACCTAGGATTTTCTTGCTAGATGACTTTGCTGTCTGTCTGTTCTTTGACATTTTAGTTCAGCTTATTCTAGACCTCTAGCTTAGGCTTTTTTTTAACAGATCAGATTTTTTCAGTTCTTCTTTTCTTGTTTCTTGCCCTGCCTATATGGTGCCTTTTCCCCTCACCCTTAGGAGGGTCTACTTAGTATTATTGACCCCAGACAGATTTCCCCAGACCAAACTGGCCTCCTCTCAGGAGGAATGAGTCACCTGTGTCAGTTTTCCCTGAGGGTGAGGCCCCGCAGAATTGAAAGGCTTTCCTATGAAGTCTCTTTATCTCTGTTTTTCTTATCCTGCCCCATATGTGGCACTTGTCTGCCTGCAGGTCCCACCAGCATAAGGTGATGTGGTACCTTTAACTTTAGCAGACTCTACCTGCTGGGGCATGGTGGAGACAGACAGACAGAGAGGCTGTAGGCTGGTATTAATGGCTTCAAATTACCAAGCCCTGGTGTCTGAGTTCCTTGAGGGAGGGAGTCCACCTGAGCTGGGCCCCACCCCTCTCCTGGGGAAGGCACAGCCTCCAGACAAGCCCTCAAACAAGCTTAATTCTGTCCATGCCTGGGGCAGCTGTAGCCTGACAAGTCTTACAGCTGTATCCAAAGAGCCTTCAAGCTTTGGAAATACAGCCACAAAAAAGAACAGAAAACAAAATCCTTTTCAGAGCAGGACCCCTGTTCCACAGGTTTGCCACTCAAGATATAATCTATGTATCTCCAGGTCCTATGTGCCCCCTCCTTTCCTTCAGGGTCCAGACACTTTCAAGTATTATGTGCTGTCCAATCCAAAAAAACTGTTTGTTTTTTCCTGTCAGCCCTGCCCCCTCTGCGCTGGGGTAAAAACCAGCAGCCTCTGCTTTTACTTGAGGATCAGTTGAGCTGGGCGCCTATTTTTAGTAGTCAGAATTTGTGAATTAATTCCACAATTGGAGCTTGGTTGCACTGAGACCCTGCTGCTGGTCAAGTCTCTTTCCTTTCCTCTCTGGGAAGCAGCCTGTGGGGGATGGGCACTGGCTGCCACAGCTTGTGGGACTCACGGTTCTGGGGGGGCCACACAGCCAGTCCAGCTGGTCCAGACTGGGGTACGCTGTGTGTCTGGTCACTGATGTGCCCCCAGCAGTTGTTCTGTTCTGTTCCTGGCTATTTACTAGCTGCTCTGGAGGACAAACTAAATCCCACACCTCACTGAGCTGCCCTCTTACCTTACCCCTTTATTATCTTTTTAACTCACTCTCTGTCTCTGTCACTCAGTCAAGATCACTTAGTGACTTAGTGAGCACTAAGGCCAGCCACATCTTCTCTACTAGGAAACTCAAGAGGGCTACTAAAGCTCCACACCATTCCCTAGTTCCTGCATTAATGATCTTTCTCTGAATTTCTCCCATAAACATAACAAGGTCAGGTTCTTTAAAATCGTGGTCATCTATTGCTTCTCTTATGCCTGGTTCTCTGAACGTTGCCTGACCTTCTTCAATAGTTTTCCACCCTCTGAGTGGATTAGGAAGTCCAACAGACATCACCTATAAATCCTTGCAGCTAGAATCAGCCAGTCCCAGCAGTTCCTTGTAAATTGTGCAGCTTTTGTCTTAAAGCTGAGTGGGTCATGACGCCACTGAGTTTTCCTGCTTCTCTAACCTTTGGGCTAATTCCATCAGTCCCACTGTCCCATAGACACACCATCCAAGTGGCTAAAGATTCTTTGGGGGTGGTTGCTGCTGAAAGGCATTTCCCAATTGAATCAGTTCTCCAGCAGAGCATTCCTTCACAATTATAGTTTCATTCACAGATGCACCATGGACCACCCCTGCTTGGGCTGCTTGCCGTACTTGGGGTTCAGCTTTCCTTGGTATGAGAGGTGGAACTTGGAGGCTGGGTGCTTCCACCTCTGTCACCCCCATATCAGTCTCAGTGTCTTCATCCTCCCAGAGGTTCAGGTTCCAAGATCCCAGCTGCTCTTAGCTAAGGTAGCTCTCACCTTTGGTCCAGTCTTCTTGCGGCCTCCTAGTAAGATAGACTGTCCATACCACCTATCTCTCTTACATTCTGGAAGGCTTGTGCCTAAAGTGGTGCATCTCTCTCTAGCTGCAACTCTCCCTCCCACTTGTGAGTTTCTCTTTCTCCATTCAGTCTGCCCCCAGCTGACCATGCTGTGCCCAGCTGCAGCGCATCTACCAACTGCACCAAATGTCATGATTCTTCGCTCTTGTAACACACCCTCAGGCATTCTCGGGGCTTCCTCATGCTCTCGTGGGAATCTGCAGAAGTCGACCCCTCCCTGCCCAGAGGTATCGCACCCTGGGTTTACCCCCGCAGATTCCCCATCCCAGCTTGAGCTCTGGTCCATCGCATCCTGCTCACTATACCAACAGTTCCGAGTAAGGCGAGGGGCAGTGGAGCGGGGAAGCCTGCCCCCAGCTGCGAGTCATAAGGCAGGCCCAAGAATGACTCAGGCAAGTCCAGCTGGTCAGGCAAGATACAGCGTTTTCGGGGACTCACTTTGGGATGGGAGGAAAGACAGCCTTTCTGTGCTATGACATTCAGTGCCAATTGGAGGTGCAGGTAGGGTTTGATGGTGGGTCAAAGAAGGTACAAGCCAAGGGGGCACGTGCACCCAACTTCTGGGCACGGCTTCCCATGGAGTTAACCTTGGGAAAAGATAACAGAGGCACAGAGCCAAGAGAGTACATGCAGGAGGTGCATAATTATTTATGGGGAAAGATAACAGAGGCACAGAGCTGAGAGAGTACATGCAGAAGGTGCATAATTATTGATGGGTTTGGAAGAGTTGGAGGATATTGAAAAATGCAAAAACATTACTATGTCACAGCACCAGATGGGATCTAAGGAAAGGCTCAAAAGGATATTATTGGGAAAAAAAGAAAATTTTGGAATATAGACTGTAAGTCTTCTTTTCAGTGTTCAATTTCTTGAACTTGCACTTAAAATGGTTACACAAGTGAATAACCTTATTCTTAGGACATGTACATGGAAGTATTGCGTATTCAAGTAGGATGGGGTATGCAGCTGCTCTCAAATGTTTCGAAGACAGAAAAATCAGAGTGATACAGCAAATGTGGCAAAATGTTAGAATTGGTGGTTCTGGGTCACTGGGGGTGAGGTATGTTGGAATTTTCTTCTCTGATGGATATTGTAGTATTTTTAAAATTTATTTATTAATTTAAAAAAATTAACAAACCAAATAAAACACAAACATATATAATCAGTAGTTCACAATATCATCACTTAGTTGCATATTCATCATTTCTTAGAACATTTGCATCAATTCAGAGAAAGAAATAAAAAGACAATAGAAAAAGAAATAAAAAGAAAACAGAAAAGAAAAAAGTTTATACCTACCATACTCCTTATCCCTCACTTTCATTGATCACGAGCATTTCAAACTAAATTTATTTTAGCATTTGTTCCCCCTATTATTTATTTTTTATTCCATATGTTCTACTCATCTGTTGACAAGGTAGATAAATGGAGCATCAGACACAGGGTTTTCACAATCACACAATCACATTGTGAAAGCTATATCATTATTCAATCGTCTTCAAGAAACATGGCTACCGGGACACAGCTCTCTCTCCATTACATCTTGACTAACAAGGTGATATCTATTTAATGTGTAAGAATAACCTCCAGGATAACCTCTCGACTCTGGAATCTCTCAGTCATTGGCATTTTATTTTGTTTCATTTCACTCTTCCCCCTTTTGATCGAGAAGATTTTCTCAATCCCTTGATGCTGAGTCCCAACTCATTCTAGGATTTCTGTCCCATGTTACCAGATCCACACCCCTGGGAGTCATGTTCCACGTAGACAGGGGGAGGGTGGTGAGTTTGCTTGTTGTGTTGGCTGGAGATAGAGGCCACATCTGAGCAACAAAAGAGGTTCTCTTGGGTTCCTCCCATCTTTATGTAGTTCTTATCACACATTATGTAGCCATGGATTATGTGCTCAAAATCATCAATTTTTCATTACTTTTGAAAGCATTTGTATTTTAGATCCTGTTAGTAATACAAAGTGGATTTACAATCCAGGAAGACAATAGTACTTGCATTTATATTTATCCACGTTATTACCTTTATCAGAGAACTTCATCTATTCATGTGGGTTAAGTCTACTATCTAGTGTCCTTTCCTTTCCACCCACAGAACTCCTTTTAGTTGTTGGGCCAATTAAAGATTCCCTCCTCTTTGGTTTATTGGGGCATGGCTTAGTCTTTCCCTCACTTTTGAAAGTTTGGCCAGATATAGAATTCTTGGTTATCATTTCTTTTTCCTTTCAGAACTTTAAATATGTCATCACACTGCTGTTTAATGGGTGATTGACACTTAATCTTATTGAGGTTCCTTGTACATTTCTTAGTGGTTAGAAAAGGTACTTTTTATGGCTTTTTAAAAAATTTTTTGAGACTTGTTTTGTGACCTAGTATATGGCTTATTCTAGAGAATAACCTGTGTGTACATGAGAAGAACGTGCTCTCTGCTGTGTTGGATGAAGTTCTATAGTCTACCAGGACTACTTGGTTCATAACGTTGCCCAAGACCTCTGTTTCCTTATTGATCTTCTGGCAATATGTTCAGCCAATTATTGAAAGTGGTGAACTGCAGTCTCCTACTGTTAATGTAGGACTGCTTTTCTCTTGTGACTTTGAGAGTCCCCTTTATATTTGGCATTCCATAGCATGCTTATGTCTCGGTGTGTGTCTATTTGGGCTTATCCTATTTATAGTTTCTTGAGCTTCTTGCATGTATATATATCTTTCATTACATTGTGAATACTTTCAGCCATTATTTCCTCAAACACTCTCTCTACCCTTCTTTTTCTCCTACTAGGACTCCCCTACCCTCAAAATGCGTCTATAGGCACCCTGCTCTCTAATAGGTCTTTACATTCTGTTCACTTTTCTTTATTCTTTTATCTTTCTACATATCAAACTGAATGATTTCAATAGTTTCATCTTCAAGTTCACTGATTCTTTCTTCTGTCAGCTCTAATCTGCTACTGAACCCCTGTCGGGAATTCATTGTTACTGCGATTGTCACTCTGTTTGATTCCTTTTTATGATTTCTGTTTATTTATACTCTCTTTGTGGAACAGTGAACCCAGTGCCCATGCCAGACACTGCCAGAAAGAAGGCACAGGGCACAGGGTCTGAGAAGTGTCTCGATTTAGCAGTGAGGTTGCTTCAGAGGCAGCTGGATGGCCAAAAGTCGAGGGTGGAGAGGGAGTTGAGGAAGTGGTGGCATTTGGCATTACCCACCCCGGACATGTCCCAGTGAGTAGAGAAAGGTACCTGGGGAAGGAAGAACCCCCAGCTGGCTCTTCTCAAAGGACCCCCCCCAGCCCCAGCCACTTGCAACGCAATCCCAAGGCCCGGTCACAAGGTGACCTGCACCTGGCCGCTTTCTCCAACTTGCTGACCATTCCTGGAACCTCACAGGGCCTCCCACATGTATTTGAGCTTCGGCTCTCACCCCGTCCCCCAGCTTTCAGACTCTGCCTTGAGCTCTCTGGGAACAGTTGGTTTGTTTGTTCATCAGTGACCCCAGCACAGCTGCGGATGGCAGCCTCAGGGCAGCTGTTTTGCAGTGAACACGTGAGTGGATGAAATGGAGCATCGTGTTTGCTTTTTTTCTTGAAGGTGTCAGGGCTCTGAGGACATTTTCAGGTGAAAGAAAAAGAGCAGGAGAGGTGCGGGTGAGTGGGTGGGCCGTGTGGGAGAGGGGAGAATCCATGGAGGGCCACAGAGGCTGTGAAGGGGTCATCAGTGCCTGACCCCAGAACATCTGGCTAAACACATTTATTCCTGCTCTTGACTTGACACAAATGCCGGTCATCTGTTAATCTGGAACTTGTAGAAACTATCATCTCCCATTTCCAGTAAATGTCACTAAAAGCAATTGACCTATATTGAGAGAGG
>PVIY010055305.1:0-13806 GCA_004026745.1 Myrmecophaga tridactyla | reverse complement strand
GAAAAAGAAATAAAAAGACATCAGAAAAAGAAATAAAACGATAATAGAGAAAAAAAGATTATACATACCATACCCCTTACCCCTTGCTTTCATTTATCACTAGCATTTCAAACTAAATTTATTTTAACATTTGTTCCCCCTATTATTTATTTTTATTCCATATGTTCTACTCTTCTGTTGATATAGTAGCTGAAAGGAGTATCAGACACAAGGTTTTCACATTCACAGAGTCTCATTGTGAAAGCTATATCATTGTTCAATCATCATCAAGAAACATGGCTACTGGAACACAGCTCTACATTTTCAGGCAGTTCCCTCCAGACTCTCTGCTACATCTTGAACAACCATTTTAAGAAATGTACCCACATTTTCACTTCTTTCTTGTACATTCAAGTATAAGCTAAATTACAGCATTATCTAGGTCAACTATTTGTAAACCTTGCAGATCATTAAACATCGATGCGGGTTTTCTCTCTCTCTCTCTCTCTCTATGTGTGTGTGATACAACCCTTCTGAGGTGGTTTGGGGAAACAGGAATCAAAGTTACTTCCTAAGCACCTAAGTACATGGGGAAATTTGACTATAAAGTATTAACAGGACCAGGGTGCTTTGCTTGCTGGAGAAAATCAGGGAGGAGAGCAGAAGAAAGTTTTATTTCCTTCCCAGGAGGAAATATTGCAGGTATCTTATAAAATGAGAAGTGAACTATCAAATAGTGAATAAAATAGTATAACTAGCTTGTCTAGGGAAGTTTTCAGGGAAGATGCAAACATCAAAGGAGAAGCCTCTGCAATTGTATATTGTACACCATCCAGGAATTTATATATTCTGGAGATTTATTTTTAAGGAATTTTTCTTCCTTTGAACTACAAAAAAATCCAACTTTAAAAAAAAATAGGATATTTGCATAGCATCAGTTATTTCTCCCACTATATATATATATTTTATTACTGCAAGTATTTTAACAAATGTTCACAAATTCTTTATGAATACTGCCTCACTAGTAGATGAAGTTTATTTCACCTCCCATTGAGTGTGGACTGGACTTAGTTCCAACTTAATTCTATTCTCTTCTCATAGAAGATTAAAAGGTAAACACAATAACTTTTCAGAGAAGAAACCAGGCATTTGTCACTTTCTCCAAGCGTTCAAAGTTAACTTCAGTGATGAGTCGTGTTGACATCATGTGCTCATGATGTGAAGCAATGAGGGTATTTCACCCCTGTGGTATTTTCACAAAATCCATAACCCCAGTCTAACCATGAGAAAATGTTAGACAAACCCAAATGAGGAACATTCTTCAAAATACCTCACCAATACATTTCAAAACCCTCAAGGACATGAAAAAAAAAGGAATGACTGGGAAACTATCACGTCTTAAAGTAGACCATGGAGACATGATCGTGAGTGTAGCCTTGCATCCTGAATATGTTCTGGAACAGAAAAAGGGCATTATTGGAAAAACTGGCTACATCTGAATAAAGTGTGCTGTGAAAAAACCCTAAATAAATACCCAATCAATCTCCAGTAAAAAAATAAGTAAGAAATGCCCATTGTTGATCACTCTGAAAATATACAAACATACATAGAAAAAATATCTAACACAGAACATAATTATTCATATATAACTATCTGAAAGATTTTTGTGATTTCTCTCTCACACAAACAAAAGCACTTTTTACTTAGTTGGTATCATAATAAGCATGAAATATTGAATCTTGTTTTTTTAATTCACATATGGCATAAGTATTTTATTTATCAAACTTATTAATAATACAATTGAACCACTTTAACATATTTTAAAATATTTTATACATATATGTATAAATATTACATGTATCTAAGTAAATTTGAGACATTCTATAAGATTCCAGTAGTCCATGTGTGTGTTTGTATGTGTGTATAAATCTTGGAGAGTCCTTTATAATGTTTTTTTATTGTGGAATATACATACAAAAATGCAATGAATTTCAGAGTACATTTTAACAAAAAGTTACAGAACATATTTCAGAGCTTGGTATGGGCTACAGTTTCACAATTTCAGCATTTTCCTTCTAGCTGCTCAAAGACACTGGAGACTAAAAGAAATCTCAATATAATACTTCAGGAGTCATACTTACTTGCTAAATCCTATTTTCTCTGTTATAGCTCCTCCTTCTCCTTTGACCACCTCCCAATCTTTAAGGATATTTGGGTTATGCCCATTATAACTTCTTCAAGTTGAAAAGGGGCATTGACAATTAGGATAAGGGATGGTACTAGTTGGTGTTCTTGGAGAGGCTGGCCCCTCTGGGATTCATGACTAATCTTGTCTAGGAAACATCTGGAGGTCTAAATTTCTGGAAAGTAAACTGAGTGAATGAAACTTGTAGGATCCCAAATAGAGCCCGGGGTTTTCTTTAGGGTTAACAGGAATGATGTTAGTTGGGGGTTAACAAACCATGGTGTGCTGGTTTGAAATGATATATGTACCCTAGAAAAGCCATTTTTAATCCTAATCCCATTTTGTAAAGGCAGCCATTTCTTCTAATTCCTATTCAGTATTGTATGTTTGAAACTGTAATTAGATCATCTCCCTAGAGATGTGGTTTAAGCAAGAGTGGTTGTTAAACTGGATTAGGTAGAGACATGTCTCCACCCATCTGAGTGGGTTTTGATTAGTTTCTGGGGCCCTATAAAAGAGGAAACATTTTGGAGAATGAAAGAGATTTAGAGAGAGTAGAGCAGAACAACATAGCCACAGGAAGCAGAGTCCACCAGCCAGCGACCTTTGGAGATGAAGAAGGAAAATGTCTCCCAGGGAGCTTCATGAAACAGGAAGCCAGACTTTCACCCCTGAATGTCATGTCCCATGTAGAGGGGAGGGCAATGATTTTCCTGGCAGTGCTGGCATAAAGATGGAGCGCCCACAGCTGAGCAACAAAAGAGGTTTTCTGGCAGTAAGTCTTAAATATGATTATAGTTAGGCTTAGCTTCTCTGCTACAGAAATAAATGTCATAAGGGCAACCCTCACGATCAAGGACTTGGCCCATTAAATTGGGAGTCATCAATGTTTGAGAGTTTGTTGGAGGTTCCCAGGTGGGAAAGTTTAATGGTTCCATACTTTTTCTTGGAGAGTTTCTTAAGTGTATGTTTATTTTTTCTTTACTTTCTTCAGTGTTGATTTTGTTTGTCTCCAATTTAAGGTTAATTCAATAATACATATTTTTAACTTTCTTGAAGTGTTTTCTTATTTTACTTATCTCTCATTGATCTCAATCTACATTTATATATGAATGAATAAGGATCCTTATTCATCCTTATAAATTTCTGTTCTTGGTTCATTATGGCTAGTGTCCCTTTCTTTTTGCATCCAATATCAAAATTTTTAAAGTTGCTCTCTAAAATGAACATTTAAAAAATATTTTAGAATAACATCTCCATTCTTATGAGCTGCAGATATGTTTTATGGAAACCATGATGGTGTTTTCTATTACTCATCTTAGAGCAAATAGGTATATTTGCCAAGAGAGAGAGTGGGTAGATTATGCTTCATCGTTCTGCCTGTTCGCTTGCATACTAACAGAACTCACTTTCCAGAATATATTCTGGAGGAGCATGAGGTATCTGTAGAGATTAACCAAATCTCACGCTCTAGCACTCTAGCAGGCCTTTAATCTATTAAATTTGTGGAACTCAACACACTCTTTAAATTCCTTTTGTTCTCTTACTAAAAGTTAAAATGGACACACTTTGAATCCATCTTTAATTATTTGGGAGGGATGGTAAAGAAAATGCTAAAATATAATTTTAGGGAGCTATAACAAATGCTCACCTTCAGGAGCAAAGGATTAGAATAGATATTTCAAATTTACTGCATTATGATCTTTTCTATGTTTTCCTTAAGGTATATTCTTTTTAAAAGTTAATTTGCCTCTCAGTCACATACTTCCTTTAATTTTAGGGCATTTCATTCTCATTTAATGATTGTCATATAATTAGGGCACTGTTAGTACTGACACAGTTTATAGCTTTGCCGGATGATCAATGAAATAACATCTTTAAGCATAAGATGGCATGGGCCTTGAGCTTTAGGGAAATTTCATGAAGCAAGAGCAGATAAATAGTGCAAGATGCCAGAATCCAGATGAAAAGATATTGGGTGGAATATGTGTCAATTAACTCTCCTGGTGGGTCATGGCACATTTGCCAGTGAAATCATCCCGTATCTACTGTGATTTAAGGGAAAAGGTAGTGTCTCAGACACCATGGGTGGTTTGATGTCGGTGCTAGGAAGGCTTCATGAAGTAAAGTGAGAAGATCTAATAATTTTCCAGGATGGCTACCTAAATTTTACAACAACAATTATTAAATAATCGTTATATTCTCACTGATTTGATATAAAAACTATGTTCCTATATGTCTTTGAATCTTTTTCTGTACTCTCTAGGCTGTTTTTTATGCACCAGCACCATTGCAATATTATGTAATTTCATGTCTCGTCTGTTCTTTTCTTTCAGAAGTTTTGTATGTGTTCTTAGGTTTTAATTTTTTTTTTTCATGGGATTACAATCAGTTTAGTTGGTCACAAAATATGAGTTTTTTAGTGTTTTTTTCTAAGTACATAAAACTTGAAAAATAATTCTAAAACAATGCATGTTTTATATCCAGAAACCTGGTTAGTAATAGTTCTCTTTACAGTCCTTTACTAGCATTTTTGTATTTTTTATTTAGATCTAGCAGATATCTTTCTAAGTGTACTAAAAATTATTTTATTCTTTTAGTGGCTATTGTAAATGGAGTAATTTATTTAATCTTCAAACAGGTTATTGTGGTATAGAAATGATAGATGATCAGATTAATTAAAATTTTAAAATCCAGTCATATGCTGTTTGCAAAATACATAAAATGACTTAGGAAGCTGAATTTAAATACTAATAATTTGAAGATTTTAAAAAATATATCAGAAAAAATAAAATGTAAGGCAAAAGAAAGAAAAAATGAAGATATAACCTATCCTCTATCCAGGTCTCAGTGACATATGATTAAAATCATAGTTTTTTTGGTTTTTTCTTTGTATGCTGTATGGTGGGGGGTCACATTTCACTCTTTTTCCATGTAAGTACCCCATTATTACAGCACCGTTTGTTGAATTTTTTGTTTGTTTATTTGCTTGTTTGTTTTCTGGGAGGTGCATGGGCCGGGAATCAAACCCGCATCTCCTGCATGGCAGGCGAGAATTCTACCACCTTGCACCCCTAAAGTCATAGTTTTTATACTCACAATATTATGGCACATCCAGGAACCGCCAAGAAGTCCAGTATTACTCCAGGAAGATGAGTCTTAGCATTCTCCTTTTCTTGGTGATGCATGCTAAGAGAGAGTGAAAAGCCTGCTTTCTCCTGAGCACTCACCCGTGTTCCGTGGTTCTCCCCTAACCTGTCTGCCATCCTTCCACACCCTCCTTCACCTCCCCCCAGGCCCGCTGCACCTCTTGCTCTAGGAGCAAACTTGGTTGCATCCTCAACTCCTCTTCTACCTTCTTACCTGCTCCTTTGCCATGACTCCCAGCATAATCCACCAGGTCTGGTTTCCTTTGTTGTTTTTAATATTTTATGATTAGTTTTAGCAACAGTATGACATTTTCATGAATTTTGAATATTTACATTAGTTTTAATATTCACAGTATCCAATGAAGTCAAATGAAATATTTAAAACTACTTAACGAGAAAAGAATGAATGAGATTTTCTTTTTATATCATCAGCTAAATTCTTTCTAAGAGTAAAAAGTTAATATTGGGATGTAAAAACCTACATTTCTAATGTTGCTGTTAATTCAAGCATATGAATATTACTGAGGCCACAAGACTACCCTTAGCTTTTCTTGTCAGAGAGCAATTAATTGCTTGAACTACTTTTCCTCAGCATTAGCTTTCTCAATAAACAAATTTGTGTGGGCCAGAGAATTGTAGTGATGGTACTTGACAGGGATGCTGTTAGGATCTATTTCGTTTTCAATACTTGGTGGATCAGCAACTGATGATGCTGGTTTTTTTGCTGCAGTTGCAAGCTTTACTTTACCAGGTTCCATCGGCCTTTTGAGGTCAACATGCTCTGAATGTCTGCTGAACAAAAGAATCACTTTCAATGGCTTTGATTTCTTTTACTCATTTTACTTGTTCTTCAAGGAAGGCTTGGTCTTCTGCCTTTCTTCTTTTTGCTTCTTCCTCATTTCTCTCTTTGGCTTTCAGTGCTTCATCAGTTTTTGCAACAGCTTCAAGAACCAGCTATAATCTCGCTTTGACCTGTGAAGCTGATGGCAGACATTCTAATCCAGCTTTGATGTGTCCAGAATCTCCACAGATGATATTTTGCAATTCCCTGTCCTTCATTTTTTCTTATCCTCAGCTTTCTCTCATTCTCTATCCCAAAACTGACTACAGGTTCTTCTGTAAATGGCCATTTTCTGCTTCAGGTATGAAAATGTGGATGAGGTCTTGAAATGGAGAGCTTTGAGGCTAGTAGTCCAAAATGGAGGCATTAACAAAGTGATGCTTTCTCCGCAAAGATTGTGGCATCTAGAGCTGGTTTCAGATCATCCTCGGTCTTTGGCTTGTCTGTCACATGGCAATGAGTATGGTGTCTTCTCCTTTTTTGAAGTCCATGACTTTGGCAGCATCTGTGAGTATGGCTTTTTTTTATTATTATTATTATTATTATTATTTTGACAGAGACAGGCTCCAGGAATCGAATCTGGGTCTCTAGCATGGCAGGCGAGAACTCTGCCACTGAGCCACCATTGCCTACCCTGTGAGTATGGCTTTTATTGGCAGCAGTTAGTGAGTGAGTATAAGCCACATGCCCCTTCATGGTAAGGCAAGGCTTTGGCATTGAACAGTTTTAAGGACGACCTTTCAAGCCACTGCTCTTGTTGACTATCTTCATTGTCTCTGACTGGGGTTTCATCAACAGGACTGGCATTGGTGCCATGCTCACGATCATTCAGAGGCCTCCCCTACCATACTGTCAGTAGTACCAGCTCTTACTGGTCAGCCGCTTCAGCTCACCTCCAGATAGTTATTTTCCTCAACACCAGGCACCCTCCACCAGGCGGGCTTCTGTCTTCTTTCATAACTTCACTCCAAATTGTCCTCAACTCTGAAGGGCTAGACCCTGTGTTGAAACTAGAGCCCCAGCTCAAACATTTCCCCCTCTTATCTTTTAAGGGTCCTCCCTTCCCATTTGTTTTTCCCTATAGTCTTGTCTTGATTGTGGTCACCTCTGTTCATCAGAAATGTTTTAATGGCTTTGCACTTCAAAGGTCTATGTGTCTGTTTCTCTCCTTTATATAAATTTGAAGATGCAACTGTTATAACCGGCATCCCCCTCCTGGCATCCTCATACCAGCACCTTGACATTGAGATGTTCTTTCATACTCCAGAAATGTAGGTGCAGTCCCACCTTACATTTGAAGAACTAAAATTTACAATTCATTGAAGAATTAAAATTTGCAATTAATTGAGCCTACCCAGAACAAAACACAATCTACCTTAAAATTCCATGTTTACCCTAGAAGAAAAAATATGGTCATAACTTAATAATCACCTTTCTTCCTGTTTCACCATGTTAATATGTAGTTTTCATTGGTGACTAATTATTATGCAGTGGTGAAGAAAGTACATTTTAGCATGCACATCAAACTGAAAGGGATTTGCTTATAATTTGGGGTCCTTTTCAAAAATTAGATATGCTATAAGAATGGTGTTAGATAGTTTAAATGCTGATTCACTTTTAACTTCAAATCTGGATTCCTCAGAAAGTGTTTCAGGTATTGGTTATTTTGCTAAATATAGTGGATAAAGGTTTTCTGTAAATCAGACCTTATAGTGCTTCTAGATCTTCCATTTAATTGAGTTAGGGCTTTGCAAAACAACATTTTATGTAGTTGTGTTTCTGCATTCTTCTTTTCCCTTTTCTTTCTCTTCTTTGTTCCCACCTCTTCCCTTCTTCTACTTTGATTCTGCCAAACATCCTTCTCTCTCCCTCCCTTCTTTGCCTTCTTCCCCTTGTCTCTGTCCTCTTCTTCTTTCCACTCCTTTCTGCATTGCTCATTATCTCCGTTCTTCTTTATCTACATTCTTCTCAGATCTTCTCCTCCTGTTGCTTCTTATTCTTTCCCCCTCCTCTTTATCTAACTTCTGCCTCATGCTTTCTCCACTTTTTGATTGCCCTCTTCCTCTTCATCTTTACTTTCTTTCTAACAATTAGAATTTATTTTTTGTGCAGTCTAGTTTTGGAAATTAGAAATATTTAAGTACACTTAAGATTTAAAAATAAAATTAAATAATTTTTAACACTATAGATTATAATTATTAAAAGGATATTTCAAAGAATATATTTCATTTTAAAAATTTATCTACATATCCTTAAAAATAAATAGACCCATATCCATTAATTATATGAATTCCATTCTACTTGGATCAAGACCCTGCATAAAACACCTTGGAAATCTAGAATAAAGAACAAATAAAACAAACCAAAACAATAACCATGTTTCCTACACAAACCAATTCATCATCAAATGGGGATTGATTTGTATAAATGTATCCAGATGGCCATACAAAGTGTTATGTCTCATTTCTCAATGTACCTTATTTTATATCTATATATTCTACATTTTGTTCCAGAAAAAAATTTAGAAAATATGGGTTACACACATCAGCATTAGCATCTTTTATTATTATAATTATCACAATTTATCCAAAAATAAAGACCATTTCTTATTGATCTGTGCAGCCCCCAAAGTCTTAGCCCATTTGCTTATACACACTAAATGAATCCTTATTGAAAGGTTCTAACTTGCTATATTATCCTTCAAACCTAGAAGAGAATTTGCATTCATAATTGCCAATGAAGTCCTTTCACATTGTGCAGGTAAAGGACAAAATTTAGGACCTCCTCTGGCTAGAGGTTTGACTGTTACTTTGGAATTAAAGAAATATATCTGTGTATGAGGGTCTCAGGAACTGGTTCCTATTCCCCCCCACACACACACACTTTGAAGCCCAGAATTTGAGTTTAATCTCTGAACACAAGGAGTTCCTTTTAAACTGGTCTCTGAGGCACAGTTGCCAGGTCTATTAGTAAACAGCTCTCCTCACTCACAGATGGAAAAGCTTGCAGTGTCCAATGGGTCACCCTCCTTTGGAGACAGCAAACCCTGCGGCCGAGCCTGCAGATGGTATTGCAGCAAACAGCTCAGCCTCTAATTAGTGCCGGTCCTCAAAACTATGTCGCCCCAATTTCCCAGGGCTTACAGTGGGCACCACCTTATAATTTAAAGCTTTTCTGTACATTTAAAAGGTCCATTCCATTTATAAACTTTGGTCTATGAATAATTAAATACAAGATAGGATTTTTAAAAGTAATTAGCTAAGAAGACTTTACCTTGCATTCTGTTTTTGGCCCCCGTGGCAGTTAAAGGTCACCGCTGAGCAGTTACTCCCCAGGTGGCTATCATCAGCTGCTCATTTGCGTGCCTGATCATTGTTGTGCCGAATGGGGGCAAAGGAAAGTCCACCCATACGATGCATTAATCCTCTTGATTTGTACCTAAAGGGATATCCATTCACTAGACAACCCTAATACAGGTATACCATCTGTAAAGCCTGAGCCAGGTTTTATTCCTGTGTCATCCAATGCTATTAAAATGTGCAAAGGCAGATTATTTTTTTCTTCACAAAAGACTAACAGGGATGCGATCAGGGTAATAACATTCAATCTTAGGAGGACGTCATGCTTAAACCACCATTTTCCTCCCATTCACAATTAATATTGCTTCTTTTTACTGTCATGTTTTCACTTGTTTCTATAGGTTTTCATTTATAATAGCCCTCAAATGTTATTTTATGATGTCAATAATCTTTTTTTCTGTTCATATTCATAGTTCCCACCACCATCACTTCCAGTTTACATCCCTAGAATGCTCTTACTAAAAAATTATGTACAAAATTCAGTTGCAATTATTTCCCCTCTCCGATGGTTTCTGAGATATCAGCGATCATAATGGTGGCTAGGGATGGTGAAAAAAGGGAAAAGCCACTGGGTTATCTTAAGGAAATTGTTTTCCTTCGTGAACTTGGGAGGTAGAGCAGTACTGTTTGTGTGGTGTATCACGTTGATAGATTTTCTTATGGTTGACCCTTGCATTCCTGGGACAAATCCCACTTGCTCACAGCATTTACTTCTTTTAATGCGCTGCTGAATCCAATTTGCTAACATTTTATTGAAAATTTTTGTACTTATGTTTATAGGGGAATTGATCTGCAGTTTTCTTTTCTTGTGATGTCTTTATCTGGCTTCGCTATTAAGCTATTGTTGGCTTCCTACAATGAGTTAGGAAGAGTTCCCTCCTATTCATTTTTTTTTTCCAGGAAAAATTGGAGAAGGATTCTTCTTTGAATGTTTGGTAGAATTCACCAGTGAAGCTTTTTGACCTTCAACTTCTCTTTGTTCAGAGGTTTTTGATTACTGACTCAATTTATTGTTATAGGTCAGTTGATATCTATTTCTATTTTAGGTAGGTTAGGTAAATTGTGCGTTTCTAGGAATTTGTCTATTTCCGCTAGATTATCTAATGTTGTTAGCATACCATTTCTCATAGTATTCTCTTACAATCCTTTTAATTTCTGTAGGATTGGTTGTAATGTCTTTCTTACATTTCATTTCTAAATTTAATTATTTGCATCCTTTCTCTTTTTTTCTTTGTCAGTCTAACTAAAGGTTTGTCAATTTTTTTTTTTTTTATCTTTTCAAAGAATCAACTTTTGGTTGCATTGATTCTCTCAATTGCTTTTCCATTCCCTATTTCATTTATTGCCATTTAATCTTTATTATTTCTTTCCTTCTTCTTACTTTAGATTTAATTTGTTCTTCTTGTTCTAGTTCCTCCAGAGGTGAAGTTTAGGTTATTGAATTGATATCTTTCTTATTTTTAAAAAATAAACATTAATAGTTTAAAATTTTCCTTTTCACACTGCCTTCACAGCATGCCATAAGTTTTGGTATGTTGTGTTTTGTTTTTCACTCTTCTCAAGATATTTCCAAATTTCCCTAGTGATTTCTTCTTTGACCCATTGACTAAAAGTATATTGTCTGACTCCTACATATTTGCCAATTTTATGATTTCCTGTGATTTGAAATCCAGCTTTATTCTATTGTAGTTAGAGAAATTGCTTTGTATCATTTCAGTCTTTTAATATTAATTGAGACTTGTTTTGTTCCCTAACACATGATCTCTCCCTGAGAATGATCCCTGTGTACTTTAGAAGAATGCATATTCTGCTGTTGTTGGGTTCAAATTCTCTGTTACCTTATTGATCTTCTGTCTAGATGTTCTAGCCATTGAGGGATGTGGTATATTGAGGTTTCCAACTGTATTTGTAGAAATGTCTATTTCTCCCTTCAGTTTTGTTAATGTTTTCTTCATGTATTTTGGGACTCTGTGATTAGGTATATATAGCTTTATAATTATCGTATCTTCTTGGTGGATTGACACTTTTATTAACATATAATGCCCTTCTTTATCTTTTGTAACAGTTTTTGACTTAACGTCTTATTTTATTTGACCTTGGGCTAGCCACCCCAGCTCTCTTTTGGTTACTGTATGCATGGAATATTTTTTCCTTCCTTTCATTTTCAACTTATTTGCATCTATGGGTCTAAAGTGAGTCTCTTGTAAACAACAATATGCAAGTCAATATTTTTTGATGGGAGAGTTTTATGTATTTGCGATCAGTATAATTGCTGGTAAGGCAAGATGACTTTAGCCATTTTGTCCTTCATTTCCTATACATCTTGTGTCTTTTATTGTCTATATTTTCCTACATTGCAGCTTTCTATTGTGTGTAATTGATCTTCTGTAATGTAACTGATTGATCCCTTTCTCATTTCTGTTTTGTATATATTTTAAATCCTTTTTTGTGTGTAGTTACCATAGTGTTGGGGATCGAGTCATTTAATGGTACTGAACCCATTCATAAAGGGACCTTGAAGGTGTTAGTAGTTAAGGTGTGGCCAAATGAAATGCAGGTAAGTATTACTCTGATATGGGTTGAAATCCTTATAAGCAAAGGAAGTTGGACCCAGAAGAAGGAATGGGGAGCAGTCAGAGGCTGGAAGTCAGTGGAACTCAGAAGAGAAAGAAGATGCTTTCAAGTGCATTGCCATGTAAGAGAAAAGGCAAGGAGTCCCCAAGACTGCTGGACAGCCAGAAGATACTGACCCCAAGAGGAAGCCAGCCTTGCAGCCTCCGAAACCATGAGCTGATAAATTCTTGTTATTAAGTCAACTCATTGCATGTTATTTGTTTTAGCAGACAAGAAACTAATATTCATGGACTTTGTATTAAACAACCTAAATCCATAACCTACTAATTCCAAATGACACCAAACTTAATTGACTTCAATAACAAAGTCTCTACTCCTATACTCCACCAGTTTATGTTATTTTTGTCACACATTATCTCTTTATGTTTTGTATATCTATTACATGGAAATATGATTATTTCCCATTGAATTATATTCTAAATCTTACAGGACATAAAGAAGAGAGTTACATTCGAGGATACAATACTACTGGGGTCTGCATTTCACCATGTAGTTATCTTTACTGGAGATCTTTATTTCCTCATACAACTCCAAGCTACTCTATTGTCTTTCCCTTTCAACCAGAAGAACACCCTTTAGAATCTCTTGTAGGGCAGGTCTCTGGTGACAACCTCTCTCAGTTTTTGTTTATCTGTGTCTTAAACTCTCCTTCATTTTTTAAGGACAGCTTGGCCAAATAAAAAATTCTTGACTGGCACTTTAATATTTCATATCACTAACTCCTTGCCTCCATGTTTTCTGATAAGAAATTACGCTTAGTTTTATTGAGAATCCCTTTATGTGATAAAGCACTTCTCTCTTGCTGCTTTCAGAATTCTTTCTTTACCTTTGGTATTTGGCATTTTGAATAGTATGTCTTGGAGTAAGTCTACATGGATTTGTCCTATTTGGACTCATTGAACATCCTGGATATATATATATATATCCATGTCTATTGTCAGATATGGGAAGTTTTCAGCAACAATTTTCTCAAATATTCTCTCTACTTCTTTTTCGTTCTCTTCACTTCTCAGACTCCCATGGTAATTATATTGGTATGATTCATGTTGTCCATTAGTCCTTCAGGTTTTTCTCATTGATTTTCATTCTTCTCCCTATCTGCTCTTCACCCATATGATTTTGATTGTCCTGTGTTCTAGTTTGCTAGTTTTTTCTTCCTGTAAGAGGCAGCTTTCCTGCTTCTGGTAACTTCCGAATAAGAGGATCCCGACCTTTCCCTGAGACTGCACCTCTGACCCAAATGGAATCAATAAACCAGGACACCCAATATTTTCACTTAAATACACTAGCAATTAAGATGTGGTTTGGGAGTGTGCACAGCATGCCGGAAGTTCCACATGTGTCACTCTGCCTTCAGGAAGCAGCTGGATGGCACCTGTGTAGATCTCTAAGGTGCCACTACAGGTCTGTAAGGCCTCAAGTCCATGCATTTGAATTTGCATAGTTTGCTAAAGGTCTGCTGCTGGATTAATTTCCACTAAGCTCCAAACATGCCCGGGCATGCCCCGGCCCTCATTGCAACTTCTACCCAGCAACAGTCTATGCTGCACCCGCCTTCCTCCTCTACCTCTTCCTTTTCCCTCCCCTCTAGTCCGTCCTATAACCATATATGGCAAAAACCCTGTTTCCCTCCAATCTTTAAACTCCCCATTGTCCTTC
>PVIY010055304.1:0-13811 GCA_004026745.1 Myrmecophaga tridactyla | reverse complement strand
CCTTTTCCAGTATTCTGAGCTGGGCCCACTCCAAAAGCCTCATATTTTTTGTCAGCCCTGCCTCTTCTGCTGCCCCACCTCCTATCTGACAGGAGAAACCTCAGGGTTCCTTTCCTATTTGCTCTCAGCTTATCTGTGCTTGGAGCTTGTATTCAGTCATCCAAAGTTGTTAATTAAAACTGTAATTGGAGCTTGGCTGTACCTGCCTTCCCTTGCTCTCAGCAGAGACTGCTTGTTTTTCCCGCACAGAAAAGTTTCCAACTGAGCCTGCTATGCCAGTGGGTGAGGGGCACCAGCCTTTGGATTTGGGAGGCTTTATTCACAGTTCTTTTGTGTTATCTTGTCCCTTCCACCTATTCCACACTGTGTATGATGTGTGTCCACTCACAGATGTCACCCAAACAGTTGTTCCAGACATTTCCTGTCTTTTTCCTAGTTGTTTTATAGAATGGGCTAAATTCCACACCTCCCTATGCTGCCATCTTTCCCTGCCTCCTTGCTCTGCACCCTCTATTAGTGCTTCTTATCTGTGAGGTTCTTATTTTTCTCCTGCAAGGAACTTTATACATAGGAACTCTTTGAGGTATGATGTTGATTAATTCGAGGCCTGTGTTTGTTTCTTCTAGTCTCCTGGAGGCACTGCTAATCTGGAGATATATTAGGCTTAAATTTCTCGATGATTTTTTTAGATCAAAGAGGGAGTACAAATTTAGATCATAATGTCATGAGAAGGCCGGCTTGAAATGATAAATTCTCACAAGAGATTTTTTCCTCTCCCCATCTAGTGCTGAGATTTAGACATGCAAGTGGCCTTTTCCTTTCCTTTATTTGTGGTCCTAGTTTTTTGTTGTTGTAGATGCGGTTGGGGATTTATATGATTTTCTGTATCAGTTATCAGGCAGACCTTAGATTCTTTTCTCCTATGCCTTAGGAAGCCATGAAAGTAGAAACTTGGGATCTTCAAGATTCCACAGAGACTCTCAGGACAAAAGTGGTTTTCTGTGCCTAAATTGCCCATGCTTTCTCTTTGTTTTGCATCTCTATGGATTTCTTTCTTTAGGGACAGCTCTGCAATAGATTAAGACAGTATTATTTATCTATTTTTTTTCTTTTATGTGTAATTGCTGTGGGAAACAGTAGCCCTTGTTTTAATACAGTGTTATTTTGCTGAAAAACTTACTTGGTTTATAGTAAGAAGAAATTTATTTAGTACTCCTTTAATTAAAAAGGAAGAAGGAAATAAAGTAGAAAGGCAGGTAGAATTACAGCTGTAGCATCAGACCTATGCCATCTCCATTTTTAGTAGTTGGCTAATACTTCAAAGACAGCCAGATATTCTCTCTGCCCAGCTTCTTGTGCTTAATCTGAATAAAGAAGGGAAAGAGTTAGGAGCTCAATTGCTTTTATAGCAAGTGAAAGTATGATAGAAAGAAATGTAACTAGGTTAGCATATTTTGAAGAAACTACCCTTACAAGAGTCAAACTTTAGTATTAAAAAAAAAAAAAAAAGATGCAGCCCTAAGAAGGAAGTAGATTTGTCTTTGGACAATTCTTATTTTGCTGTGCTTTTTTTTTTTTATTTTACTGAGATTACATCAAAACTGACTTATGGACTTTCCAGTATATTTTTTATGGGCAATAGTACTTTTTTCTCATTCCTGAGTTTGCAAGTATACTTTCTTATCAGCAGAAAGACAAGTATACTCTCTTATCAACAGAAAGACAGAAAGACACTGGAGATCAAATTTGTCATATCTAAGATACCCCTGACCTCCTAGAATACCTATATTCTTTCTAGATTTATTTTCACACAACGTTGTCTTTGTGGACTAAAGGTCGCAGATCTTGAATCCCTGTTGCAACTTTTTGTTCTTCCTTAATTGGTTTCTGTCACAATGAGACAGTCTGTCTACACAGTAGTTTTGATAGAGTACATTTGCTTTCTTTGCATTCAGTAAATCTCTAAAAGGAGGTGCTTTTCCAGAAAATGCTGGGCAAAATAATTCTGTACCATAATAAATTGTGATTTACCATTATTTAAAAAAAGGAGATGAGAGTGTTAGAAATAGAAAATAATTGAGGAAAAGAGTAGCTTAAGCAGTATAGCAATAATAGCTAATACTCAAAAATGAAAATTCATATGAAATACATATTTGGATATGTGTCTGCCATTTTATCAGGGTATGGGTCATTCACAAAGTATTTCAATGTTTAATTATTTTTTAGGCTTTTACTATGTAATTGTTCCATGAGAATTGATTTATATGATTGTTTCCAAACTATTTCTTATATAAAACTATATATCCATATTTTAACAAGGCAAATATCATTTTGCATGAACTGATTTAGGGGAAATTATTCATATTTTAATCTGAAGACACTAATTTTCTGGCTAAAAATTGCCTTTCCCTAATTATGTTTGCCTTCATGGAGAGAAAGTCAGAGAATAAGTTGCTAACCCACTGTAAGCTCATTACCCACCTTCCATCTAGAATGTACACAGAAATACAGTAAAAAAGCATATTTTGAAATAAAGAAGGGTTTCCAAGGCTTGTGTTGTAGGAGACGAATAGATTATGTCTGGATGATTGGACTTTTTATTCATCATATAGAGGGAATCATAGTCACTTTTACTTGCACAGATTTTATTCTCTGTCATGTTTCTTGACATAAATCACCAATAAGTCACTTCAGTAGATTTAGAAAGGAAAACAAACACATATAGGTTTTACCTATGACTGAGCAACAGCCAAAGACAAAGGTAATCACAGCCTTTTATTTTTTGTTCTATTTCTGGTGTGGGTGATGGAGGCAAAAGGCTTACTCAGAAGGAAAGTGAGGTAGCTTCTTCTATTGACTTCAGTTTACTTGGATATAACAGAGTTACTGCCCAGCTATAGAGCTACAACTAAAAGCTGTGGGTGAGCATCTCTCCCCATAGAGATTGGGGAGCATCTGTAACCTGCCCCAGGGCTTCCTTCCACAGACATAACTTTCTTAAATGGGCAAAGACATTTGACAATAACCTTCCAGCTGATTTCAGGAAAGAAGGACAGGACACCACTAATGATCCCAAATCTATCTGTTGGAAATTTTGATGTAACTAACTACCAAATATTCATATAAATACACTATTTACAATAGCTTTTGTGAGATCATTGTAATGTGACCAGTGTTCATCTCGTAGAAAAAGGTTACCAGACCCCAATATTTCTTTAAAAAGGTGGCTCTTTGGGGGAAATTCTAACTTCAATTCTGACTCCGGCACCAAGGTATCCCATTGGAAGAAATGATTTTCTTTATTAAGCTATCTTACTGGTTAGCAGCTGTTCTAGTTTGCTAGCTTACAAAATGCAGTATACCAGAAATGGAACAGCTTTTAAAAAGGGGAATTTAATAAGTTGCAAGTTTATAATTCTAAAGCTGTGAATTGTCCAAATTAAAACAAGCCTATAGAAATGTCCAATCTAAGGCATCCAGGGAAAGATATCTTGGGTCAGGAAGGCCAGTGAAAGTCAGTGTTTCTTTCTCAGCTGGAAGGGCACATGGCGAGCATGGTGGTGTCTGCTACCTTTCTCTCCAGGCGTCTTGCTTCATGTTCCCTGGGAGGCTTTTTTCTTCTTCGTCTACAAAAGTCACTGGCTAGTAGACTCTGTGGTTCTCTCGTCCTTCTGTCGTGGTCTTGCAGCTCTCTCCTTGTTCTCAAAAAGGAACTCTGTCCAAAATGTCTACTCTTTCATAGGATTCGAGTAAACTAATCAAGACCCACATAGAATGGGTGGAGACACATCTCCATCTTATTAAGTTTAATAACCACAATTGATTGTCATCTCTGTGGAGATAACCTAATCAAATTTCTAACCTATAGTACTGAATAGGTATTAGAAGAAACCATTGCTCTCACAAGATTGATTTGAATTAAAATATGGCTTTTCTAGGGTACATAAATCCTTTCAAACTGCCACAGCACCTGATATCAAAATGATTGATTATAGATATTCTTGAAAGAATTTAAAATGTCTAAATATATATTTTTAAAGTGTAAAAATAAAAGAAAGATCAGGTTAGGATGTAGAAATTAAATTAAGAATATAGGGAACTCTCTAAACTGAAATATTCTCAGATTATAACAAAAGAATGGGTTTTATAATACCGTGGGTGTTGCTTTAGAAAGTTAAGTATTGGATTCAGAGCAAAGATTGCATTTTAATGTAAGTGAATAACGATTCTGGGAGATATATTTCATTTCCTTTGAATGTTACAGGCTACTATTAGTTTTGTAGTTTTCATAGTTGCTGCAGGTAAATAGGCACATTAAAAAAATTGAAGCTAAATTAGAAATAAATATTAAAGTAGGTGAGCAATCGAAGGCATGATGGTTTAGTAACACAATGTTAAATTCAGATTCATATCTTTCTTGTGCCAGTCTTTCTGTGTTTTAATTATAAGCAGTGACATGAAGTACAAAGTAACTCTTCCTTCTACCTCCATCCCATATCCCCAGCAGATATGTCACTGATGAAATGGGTATTGAAGTGCAGAGGTAGAGAATGGAACATCATGTTTTTTCAGTTGGTGAATCAAACTATTTGCTGAACATAGAGCAGTAATTTTATCTTCTGGCTACATGGCTCTCAGTTAAGAACTGCCTTCTCTTCAACAATGTTAATATGAATTTGAAAGTCTACATCAAATGGTATAAAGGTAATAGGATTATACATTGCTTGTCCAGGACCAAAATTCAGTCTCTTCAGATAAATGCCAATCTCCTGGCTTTCCCCTTAGCACTCAGCTTAATTGAGTCAAGATATTCATTTCTGTTTAGCCCATGAGCCTTTCCTTGGATTGTATCAGAAGGAGATAGTGTTTTTACATTGTTATTTGTATTTCTAAGGAAAGTAGAATCACCAATACTCCTTCTACTTAGCAGCCAGAGAAGAAGGAGCTTTCACTTGCTTTAGAGACTCCAAAAACTAAGAGAACATCACAATTCAGCTGTACCACTACTCTGCATTTAAGTAGGTAAAGCAGTTGGCAAAACAGGGCCTTTTTAGGGCAACCATGGCATGAAGGACAGTGGGTCAAACAAAAATCTTCTATGCCAGTTGTATGAAGAATGAGAAGTAAAAATATACTAGTCGATTAAACTCAGCAAATATATAGGAAGATCATCTTCATGGCAGAATATTGAAAGTAGAAACTGAAACAAGGAAGGTTGGGAATCATGGAAGCTTTGAAAATTATCCCAGAAAAGGGTTTGAAAGCCTATATTAATAGAGTGACTTTGGGAATTGATTAGAGAGAATACAGGCAAAGACCTTTTAAGAAAAAAGTCTGTGGAACTTAATAGTTGATTTTATATTCAGCACAAAGGATAGTGATGAATTAAAAGGACGTGGAGGTTTTAGGCTGATGAGTGTGGGACAATGATTAATAGCATTGATGTAAATGTATACAAATGTACCTGTGCACACGCACATACAAGCATATGGATGTATATCTGTCAAATATCTCCATCTCTCTCTGTCTCTATGTATGTATGTATGTATCTACCTACCTAACCAACTACCTACATACCTACCTGCCTAGCTATTTATTGATTAAAATATCCAAGTAGAAATACCCAGTTGGCATTTGGAGATATATTACTTGAGTATGCAAAAGTAATCCTTTCTAGAAACATGACATATATTTTGAAATCATCTGCTTAAAAAGATGTAGTCAATGTCAGTTCTTTTCTAGAAAAAAGCATAGAGAAAACATATGGGCCTAAGACCTTGAGTCAACCTGGTGCAAAGAAACTTCTTTGACTTTGGAATTGGAGGGATTTGGCTCAGATCCTGGTTTTCTCGCTCACTACATGTATGACCGTGGTCAAACTACTTAACCCGCCTGTGCTTCAGGTTTCCCATGTACAGTGGGGTTAATAATACCAGTTCTATGCCATTTACACCAGGGTTTGTAATTTATCAGGAAATGTTCATTCCTTTTCCTTTTTAAACCTCAGAAGATAGCAACACTTAAATATAAGGGAGAATGTAAATATTGTGAAACACTTTTTAAAAAAAATGAATAGAGATAAAGGGAGAGGTTCATTGATTATCTAGGGGCAAAAAAGTTCTGTGGTCCAATGATTTTCCTTTTGGAAATTCTTGATGTAGAATTAGTAGCTTGAAGCCTCTTTAAAGTGCTCCAGTGAAGAAAACTATTGCATTTTCTTTTAAGTACAGTTTTCCCAAACTCATTTGCCCACAGGGCTCCTTTTTCATGTAATACCAACTAACATCTTTGTGTTATTCAGAAATGTTGTATCATAGGTACCAATGAGGAGAAATTTTCATGAGGTATATGTGTAGTATTGTCAAATGCTTTAGAAATTATTGCATAGTAGAATGGAATAGCTGAGCATCCACAGTTTAGTCTCCTCACAGTAATTATGGGTTAAAAAAAAAAGTCATAGTTTAAGGAACAAGGACTGAGAGGAAACAGATATAGTAGATGACTTACTAGATTATTTGTCAAAGAAAATTAGGAAATAAGTAGCATTTTAGTAAAGAGTTAAAGTAGAACCACACTGTGCATCTATGAAAACAAACTTGAAATAAGTAATGGGGAAATACATCGGAGATGTTAGAAAGGGAGGAAATGCTAGAGTGAACAGGATTCTGGAGACAGGAAGGAATATGAGTGAGCACAGAGGCGAACTCTTCCCAGGTTTAAGCTCTAGAGATGATCTGCAGGTCTTTATTTCAAGGGAAACATCTCTCAATTCCAGACTAGAATTTTTGCTGCTGAACATCACCCCTAGAAAATACTGATAGGTCATATTCATTGTTTCTATAAGTGATCTTATTTTCTACCTTCAGAAATGAATTTTCTTCCAAAATTTTCAAGCTCATGTTGATGCATCTCCACCTATCCATTAATACAAAGGATCACCAACTCCTTAAAGTTCCACCTTCCTGAGGTCTCAACACTCTGTTCTCTCTTTTCTATACCACTGTTAATGTCTACCTGAGTATTGTAGTAACCTCTCAACTAGTCTTCCTCTAATTCCAGGAACATCTCTTACATTTCCAAACCACATTCTAAGGCCAGGATCATCTGTGTAGAATATCTCATCTCAGTGTCACTCACTTGCTCAAGAATTTTTAGCAGCTGTCCTTTTCTCGTTCAAAGCCCACTGCCATGTGCTCCAAATGTCTTCCTAAGCTCATAGACTGTTTCACTTCTCCCACCGCTGTCTCCCAGATTCCCCATCTACCAGTCCTTGCCAGGTACCATCCATAACCACAAAACAGTCCTCAACTTCTTGCTTTTCCCAGCCTGGAAATCTCCTTCTTCCCATCCTCAGCTTGTTGAGATAATTTATGTACCCCTTGGAAATCTACTTCTTCCCATCCTCAGCTTGTTGAGATAATTTATGTACCCCCTAGTCCCATCTCAGATACTACCGTCTTCTCCGCATAATTCCATTCTTCCATTTCCGTTGAGTACAGCTACACACTGAATTTTCTCCATATTGCTTATCTACTCTCTTTCCTTTGCCCAAAGCCCTTACCATGCTCTCAGGATAGGAGACTCGCCTCTGTTCTGCCATCTTATCCATCTTTACAGATCTTTTAATGCTAAGTTGTAATTTTTGGTTTATTTAGCTTTCTCTACTAATTATCTGTAAAATCCTTGTGGGCAGAAATGAATTGTGGTATATCATCTCCTTATCCCCTACACATATTATCTGGCACAATCTAGGCACCTAATAAATGTCTAGAAAATTAATGTCTTGGTGCTTATCTTTTTCTCTTTATCATGGAATTCTAATTATTTTTTCCTTTTTTTCTTTTTATTTTGGAAAGGGTTTGAAATATACTAATATGTATATGTATCACTCAGATTAAATCATTAACATTAATGTTAATTAAGTTATTAACATTCTTTCACGTTTCGTTTATTCTGCCTGTTCTCTGCTCAGTATCATTGCCAATATTTGCTCACACATCTCAGATGTAGTTTTTTATATAAGCATGCCATTGGCTTCATTTTTCTTCCTTTTTTTTCATTGGAACTATAGAACAACAAGGTTTGTTCCATATAAAACTCTAGCACAACCAGCAATATTTTAACAACAAATACAAAAAAAATGATGTGAACATCTCAATTAAATAAATATTTTTTAAAATTTACATTTTTTATAGTACTATATTGGAATGACAGATTCTTAGCCTCTCTAAAAGATATTTAATGAACAAATGCATCTGTATTTTTCTTTGTGTTTGTTTTCTTTATGAGATTTCCTTGGGTATTTTATACTTTGCTATACATAGTACTTCCCCCCTCTCAAAAAAAATGCAAATACCAAATAGGGACGTTGAAAAAACATTGGTATTAAATAGAACATCTTACCATACTAAAATGAGAAAATCTCTATTTAGTGGAATTTCCATACTTATATTTCTTTAAATGCTGGGGTTCATGGAGACTGATTTGTTTCCGTTAATATCTGAGATCGCCAAATATTTTATCTTTCATTGATGAGCTAGATTAGAATTTGCACATCCATATAATGTATGACCTGACTTCTTATACCCATTGAGGATTGAGTTCATCTTTTCATTTTTAAAATTAAGCATGTTTTATGGTGATCAGAAAGTGATGGTACAACATGTTGACCCAGCACACCAGAAGCAAATACCATTAGCCTCCTGTAAATGGATCAAGAATTTTGGGAGAAAAAATCATCCACTTAAGGTGAAAATGACTTTTCTTCACACATTGCATATCACAGATTTCTTCTGTGTGCTGTGCATTGACTCATAAGCTCCTAGACTAGGGAGACAATTTATGCCATCATGTTTCCAAATTAATTAAGTCATCTGTATTATATTCAACTAGACATTTTTGCTAGTTTTCTTTATCTTGCTTCTTGTTACCCTTGTGGGTTATTTTCCTTGTCTTCATTTATTTCTAAAAATTATCCGGTGTTCCTTACTTGGTTATAATGGGTCTCTATCCTATTCAACCCAATGTGGACCTTTCTGTGAAGTAGAAATATTCTATAGCATAAGGGACCAACATGTGTGTTGATGAGCCTCTGTTAGTGGAACTATTGAAGCTAGGTAGTTATCTTTCAGGAATGATGTAGAAAGCATTTTTTTGCTCTTTCATATTCTGGGAATGAGAGCAATGCAGCTACCATAGGCTCTAGACTTATAAAGCAGGTTAAGTATTTTATGTTTTGTATAATCCATTTTTAGTAACAGTTGATTAAGTCCAATATTACACATATTAAAAAATACTACAATTGAATGTTAAATAGAAGTTTGTACAAGCAAATACTTAGCACATATGGGGTCAGAGAAATTTCAGACATTTTGAAGACTCTCCCTGTATTAGTTTAAGTTGCCAAAAGCAATATATGAGAAATTGAATGGCTTTTAAAGAGAGAATTTAGTAAGTTGCAAATTTACAGTTTTAAGACCATGAAAATTTTGAAATGAAGGCACCAAAAAGAGGTTATCCTCACTCAAGAAAGGCTGATGTTCTCTGAAACACCCTTGTCATCTGGGAAGACAGGTGGCTTCTGCTGGGATCTCTAGCTTCTGGCCACCTCTGAAAGCTTGGAAGGCATGTGGGGATATCTGCTAGCTTACTCTCCTGGCTTCTCATTTCATAAGGCTTCCCTGGGGGCATTTTCCTTCTGCATCTCCAACAGTCTCCAGCTGTGTGGGCTCTGAAGCTTTTTCTAAAATATTTCCCCTTTTAAAGTACTCCAGTAAACTAATCAAGACCCACCTTGAATGGACAGTCACATCTACATCTAACTGAAAGGCCACACCCACAATTGGGCATGCTACATCTTCCTGGAGATAATCTCACCGAAAATCACGCCTACAATTGGGAGTGCCACATTTCCTTGGGGGATAATCCAATCAGAGGGGTTTCTGCCCTGCAATATTGAATCAGAATTAAAGGACATGGCTTTTCTGGGGGTACACAACACTTTCAAACTGACACACTTCCCATTACCTTTATTATTATCGTTGAAAGTAACAACTGTACAGAGTCTGTAACATTAGGGTATAGCATGAAGTTACAATCATCTGAACCTCCACCTGTTTGCTTAGCAAGTATTAGGAGCAATCTCTAATGACTGAGAACTCAAGGATATTGTGGCTTTCACATTTAGTGTGTGAGACACTCCAAAAACAGCCTCTCCCCAGTCAAAAATTCCCTTCAAAGCAGCTTTTCCTTTGATTGGCAGAGCAGATTCCAATATTGAGCTCATGTTTATTATGACTTTGCCTTTCCCATTTCTATCTCCATTGAACTTTGTTATGCTTGTGTGCATTTTGTTTAGATTGGTTGTCTATGGCAATTGCTATATTTTAAAGGAAAAGTTTCATCATGACTCATTGCATGACCTTGAAGTTAACACTGTATACCATCTTCTCTCACACTCTTAGACTGAACTCAAAGTACATAGCTTCTATAGAATAGGTGATATTCTGTAGCAATTTTACTAAACTGCTTTGGCATGGTCTTCACTTAAACATGTATAAATATATGATTTACATAAGAGTATTGACTATATTTTGTGCTACTTTGAACTGTGATCAGGTTTTAAAGATCAAGAAATCTCAGAGGGCAAGCATACAAAATAATGAAATTTTAGTGGAACAGCCAACTACTTTATTAAGATGCAGAAAAATATTGGGGAGTTACTCTTTTATTGAAAAATAACATTTTTTAATCCCTCTTATCATACTTTAAAAATATGGACTTATGGGCTTAACTGGTTATTAAACTTAAACATTATACATGTTTTAAACTTTGAATAGTTCCTATTGTATCATGGGTTTTTCTCTATTACTATAAGAAATTAATTTTAGCACAATTGAACAATAGATATTATTTTTTAAACTTTTCCTCTATATAAATTCTTATATTTTTGAGAAATTGCTTTTAAACCATAAAACATGATATCATATGCAATCTTTAGCATCTGTTATCTCACTTGGGAAATAAAGTTTTGAACAATATTTCTTACAGAAGCATTACTCTACTTCACTGTTATAGGCTTGATGAAAATATATTATCTAATTTCTGGAGTGAATAGAAACAGATAAAGGTTGATTATGCTTTCTCAAAATGTATTTCATGGATTGGATTGTTCTTCAACATTTAATGTACTAAGGGAAATCAAATAGGATTCAAAGTTTAGCATTTATAGACTTAATGCTACTTTAATTGCTTATTATCCATACTCCACCCTCTGACCTCTATAAGTTTCCAAATCAAAAGAAAGAAAAAACACATTAATTTCTTCTAACTAAAATATCTATACATTATAGCAATATAATTTAATCAGCAAAGACAGCAATAATGTAGAACTTATCTGGGAAAGTTATTTTGTGATTTACAAAAGATTATGAAAATTTAGAAACTTTCCTTCTGTCCCTCCTTTTTTCCTTCCTCTCTTCCTCTCTTTGAATGATAACTGCACAGTATGACACCCCTGTTTCATCACTATTTGAGTAACAGAACTTGGTCTCATGATTAAGGGATAGATTTTTGCTTCTATCCAGCTATTGTGCATTAGAACTTATCCACATGGAAGATGAAATTTTCAAAACTTACTAGCCAATTCTAAGCAGGATAGAGGGAATGCATTGTACCCAACATGTAATTTGTACTGTCTGAAATTCTAGAGATGGATAATTCATAAGAATTCATGAGAGGATGGCATTGCTGTAATCGAAGGCATGTGCTAGACAAAGTAAAGCAAAATCAGCGAAGAAGAAGCTTTCGTGTTTGTGATTATGAGTGGTCTATTGATAGTGAAATATGGGAAAAGTAAAAGTATGGTCAAAAAAGTGTTCATGGGAAGAAGAATTAAAGAGAGTTCTTTTGGTGACTGAGGAGAGTAGAGAGCAAGGCTGAGGCGCCAATATGGTTTTGCTAGGTATGAAGTTCTTTCTTACAGTTCTCAACAGTAGCAAGAGGAATTAAAGTCTTTTTACATTAGAATTTATAACCTTGTAATTCATAAAGCAATATAAAAGCCTGCCTTCCCCTGGCTCCTCAGAGAAATCATCCCACCTAGCACTACATGGTAGCTGGCCCATTAATGTTTATTATGGACATTAAATCAACTGGCTCCAGCTTCCTTTTGACCTACTGCTCTTGCTTTTGCCTTCCCGACTCCCAGAAGACTGGCTCTGGGCTTCACTTTTCAGTACTTGCTTCTGGCATTTCCTGGCTATTAGCATGATTGTTTGGTCATTCATTCACTAGTTTATTTATTAATTAATTCAACAAATATTTATTGAGCACTTGCTACATGACAAGTGTGTTCCTAGATGCTGGGAATACAGTAAGAAACAAAACAAAAATCCTGTAATTCCCAGAGCTTATATTATAGTCAAGGGAAAGAGATTATCAGTAAAATAAATAAATGATGCATGTTTGATGTTGGAAAGAAATGAATCTGGAAAAGAGATGGGGTGGCAAGAATGATACCATTTTAAACATGTTGATCAGGGAAGTTCTTGCAAAGACAGTGACTTGAAAGAGGGGAGGGAGTTGAAGACAACTTATATTTAGAAGTACAGAGCTCCAGGAATGGTAAAGAACCTGTCACATTCATGGAAAAGCAACAAACAGCTTGAACAGAAAAATCTAGGAGTAGGAAAGGGAGAGATGAGATTGCAAAGTGGGGGGAAAGGAAGCAGATTGTGGAGAGCCTTGCAAGAACTTTGGATTTTTACTCCAAGTGGAACGGGCATCCATTGAAGGCTTTAACCAGAAGACTGAAATTATCTGACTTCGATGACTGTGGAGTAGATAATAGACTATAATGTGAAGGAACCAAGAAAGATCACCAGTTAGGAAGCTATTAGAGTCATATAGGGAAGAGACAATGTTGATGTGGACCAGGGTGATACCATAGGATTTAAGAAATGGTCAGATATTGAATATTTTTTAATAAGGTTGGCAGGATTTGCAACACAATTGGATGAAACTATGAGATAAAGCCTATCCTAGGATGACTACAGGTATGAGTTTGGGAGTCATCAATGCATAGATGATGTTTATACCATGAGACTAGATGAAATCACTGAGGGATTTTGTGTAGCTAGGGAAGAATCCAAAGACTGAGCCCTGGCTAAGACATTGTTGTAATGAAGAATAACCATCGAAGAAGACTAAGGAGTAGAGGCCATTGATGTAGAAGGAAAACCAGGAGAATGTGAAGTCTTGGTAATCAAAGGAAGGAAATATTTCAAGGAAAGGGAGGGAATGACTGCTAAATATTATTTAAAAGACAAGTAAGACAGGTTGGAGATTTGTCTTTAAATGTAATAACTTGAAGGTCATTGTTGACCTTGACAAAAGCAGTTGTGTGGAGGTGGGGAGAAGTTTAAAGAGCACAATCCCAGTGGGCTCAAGAGAGAATTGGAAACAGTAACTGGGAAGGGAAAAAAACTTTGACAATTTTTTATGTGCAGGAAACAGAGAGCTGGGTGGTAACTGGAGGGGGAAGTGAAGTCAAGGGAGTGATTTTTTAAATTGCTGTTTTGTTATTGTTCCAATATTGGAAAAATAATATTGGTGAGAATGATTCTAGAGAGATTCTCATGATGAAGAAAGAGGAGAAAATGGCTAGAGGGATGTTCTTAAAAGCAAGAGGGAATATGGTTTTGTTTTTAACTTTTTCTGTATTAAAAATAGCTGTTGGGCCATTTGAAAAATAGAAGGAAAACGAAACACTATAATTGAAGCCCTTTCCTTTCTCTCCTTCAACCCTAATC
>PVIY010055303.1:0-13801 GCA_004026745.1 Myrmecophaga tridactyla | reverse complement strand
TGATGGTGATGGTGGTGATGATGATGGTGATGGTGATGATGATGGTGATGATGATGGTGATGATGGTGATGATGGTGATGATGATGGTGATGATGGTGATGATGATGGTGATGGTGGTGATGGTGATGCTGATTACGGTTATGGTGATGGCAGTTAAGGTGATGATGGTAATGATGGTGGTGGTGAAGAAAGGGACATTTGGAGAGGGGACAGACATGCCAATGGTCACTCTGTGAATCAGAGGCCAAAGCAGGACCCAGCCCTAGTCTCCTAAGTCCCCATCCCTGTCCTTTCTGCTCCTCTCAGCACTTCGGGGACCTCCACCAGTCCGGGTCACCCCTCAATCCACCCATCACCAATAGCTGTTTGTTGTCCTGCCTAGAGCTGGATCTGACCCTTATGAACAGTCATCCTGGAACCCTTGGGAGCCTGCCTCCCACTGGCCTCATTCCAGTCACAGATCTGGGGGTGCCACACAGAGGAAGCTACCGTCCCTGCAAGGGGCATGCTTGTCTGCACTAGCAGATGGCCAGGATGTGGGGTTGCTGCCTTCCCCCCCATGATCTCTGTTGCATGCCCCTAAAAGTCCTCCAGCTTCCCCACTGTCCCCAGGGCTCAATTAGCCAAGGGAAACCCCTCAGTGGGGCAGGGATGCAGCTTCCATCCCCAGATGGCTGGGAACTACAGAACCATTTACCCCAAGAAGCTCCTTAGCAAGGGAAGAATTGGGGTTCCCAACTTCCACGAAATCTCCTCTTGGCTTGGGGGACAGATCTGGAGGTTATCCTCAGGGGTCCTCTGGATTTGTCAGCAGTGCAGACCGCCTCTGTGGGCTTGTCATTGGGTCCTGCACTGTTTGAGACTCGCCTGGCAGGGAAGGATGAAGACAGAAAAAGGAGGCAGAGGAGAGAGGGAAAGGGAAGGACGGGGTTTGCTTTAAGGAGAAACAAAGTTGTGTAACTTTTAATAATGCAAATATTACATAAGCAATCATATAATTGGTCCCATGTATTGAACGCTTTCAATGCACCTGGCACTGTGCTAAGAATGTTATATATATATATATGTTATCTCCGGTCATCTTCACTACAGCCTCATCAGGTAGAAAGGATTGTTACACCCACTGTATGGATAAGTAAACTGGAAGTGGCTTTAGAGATTAGTCTACCACCTGGGGACTACAAGAACCAAGCAGATGATACAGAAGTATGATAAAGCTTGAATGGAATAAAATAGGGAGTGCCAAGGAGTGGCAAATTGGAGAGTCCTTCAGTTGTTTGTAATTGAGGCATGATATGCATACCTTGAAGTAGGTAAAGTGCACTAACCTTAACATCCTGCTTGATGATTTCTATACATGTTTACACCTGTGTAGCCAGCATCTCGCTCACAATATAGGCTATTTCTCATACCCCAAAGCATTCCCTCTGAGGCATTCCAATTTAATTAAAACAAACAAACAAACTGAAAAACTCTCTACAAACTGCCACAGCCAAGATGAGCCTGTAGAAATAAAGTGGCTAAATGTAATGTGGGAACCTGGGAGGGAGCCTGGGACAGAAACGGGGCATGAGGTAAAAACTAGGAGATCTGAAAAAAAGATGGACTTTTAACGTATCAAACTCGGTTCATTAATTGTGACAAATGTAGCCTCCTAATGTAAGAGATTAATAATAGAGGAAAACAGGTGGGGGTATATGAGAACTTTCTATACTGTCTTTACAATTTTTTGTAAGCCTAAAACTTTTTTTTTAAGTTTATTTAAATAAAGAACCCAGCAAATATTGTGACCTCCAGTGGTCTCATGCCTTCATTTTCCAGATTGGGAAATTGAGACCCAGAAAGGGGAAGCCCCTTGCGCGGGACCCCCTCCCCACCATGGACACCATTGGCAGAGCCAGGACTAAAAGGCTGCCCAGTGCCCCGCCTTAGAGGGTGGGGTTTGAGGGTGCAGGTGCAGAGGCTGCTGGCGTCCCCTTGCTACAGGAAGCAGCTCTCCTCCCTCGGGGCAGAAGCCATTGCTCTCCAGGGCCAGTTCGGAACCAGTTCTCCCACTGGCCTTGGCTCCGAAGGGAGTAGTCAGGAGTGGTTCCTGTTCTAGGACGAGATGCCGCCTTCCCGATCCAGCCAGCCTTGGCCTCGCTGCAGCTGGGGCTGGGGACGCCTCGCAGGTGTGGCACGGGCATGGGTCTTAGCTGAGAGTTGGACACATGGGTGAGTGAAGTATGAAGGAGGGAAGAAATTAATGGCAAAGGGAGGTGGTTTAGGTGGGGGAGTGATAGGGGGTGCCAAGTGCAGACTCTGCAACCAGTGTGACCTTGGGCAAGTATCTCAACCTCTCTGTGCCTCGATTTCCTTATCTTAAAACAAGGATGGTAATGGTGCCTGCCTTCCAGGGTTGAGGGGATTGAAGGAAGCTGTTGACATTTGAGGAAAGGAAGTAATAAACTAAACATAAGAGGGGAGAGATGTTGCGAGGGCCGTGGGGAAGATGATTTAGTTTTCATGTTGGGAGATGGAAGCTTGGACCAAGTCCCAAGACTGGCTACTCACCAGAAAGTGGGGTGGCATTTGGCTGTGGTTAGAGCACAGTTTCGGGAGCCAGGCTACCAGGGTCCAAATCCCGTCACCACCTACTGGCTGTGTGACCTTGGACAACTGGGTTAACCTCTCTGTGCCTCAATGTCCTCACCTGTAAATTGGGTGTGAAATCACAAGGTGGTGGTAGGAATTAAGTAGTTGATTAGTGTGTGTCTCTGGCTTAGGACTGTGCCTCAGATGTTTAAAACAATCTCTGGTATTTTGCAAACTAACTAGGGAAGGTTTTGTAAGTCTTTCCCCGGCTCCAGGCATTGGAAACTGTTTCCTCCAAAATCCAGGTCAGAAACAGGTTTTAGTGAAGTCAGCTGGGGAGCGGCATGAACCAATGACCAGATGTGTGGCTCTGGGCCTGACCCACCTGCCACCAACCCCGGGCTGAGCAGCACTTCCAGTTTTTCAAGGGAAGCCAGAAATCTGGATTCTTATGCCCAAACCCCCAATTTTTTTAATATTGGCTTTTAACTCCACTTTATCTAAGCCCTGAGCAAAACAAACAGATTTTATATTAAGCTGGATGCCTCTCACAAGCTGCTGGTTTGCAGCTTCTACTCCAGTCCACCCTGCCAGTTTGCTTTCTTTTAGTTATTTCTGCATTTTAGAGGAGAGGAAACTAAGGCCCAGAGAGAGAGGTGCACGGCTCCTACTGGGTCTGGCTGCTTAGTGGAGCCAACAAGCAGCCTCTTACTCCCCATCTCCCAGCTACAAGCTCAAAAAATCAGTGACACAGGGGTCTCTGAGTATTGGATCAGATTTTTGCCCAAGTGGTGGAAAGGCAGTTAAGGGGGAATTTTCCCCCTTAGTCCAGGGTTCTTCCGGTAGCATATTTGAAATATGATGTAAGCTACACAGACACAATTTGGACCACTGGGTCAGGGGTACAGCTGGGTATAAAGCAGGGGCCTCTGCCACATTCAAAGCCAGAGCAAAGATTCACAATTCGCAGAGCCCTGGCTTCATGCCTCACCCTGGCCCAGGAGCTTGGGGGTCGAAGCTCCCACGGGCTTCTGAATCTCACCATGTGCCAGGAGCGGTGGTCCCTAAGATGTCCTCTGAATGGGAAGCCACAATAAGTTCTGGAAAAGGAAGTCCCTAGTGAGAGCTGGAGGGGCCGAAGAAAGAGGGGAGGCCTGGTCAGGAGATAAGTTGGGGAAGGGGTGACATTTGGGGGAAAGAGATGGTTCATTTATGGATTTGTTGAATTCTGAACTAGACTTGTTTCTTTTCTAGTAAGCAACTGCCCATTAGTTCCTACTTACTTGTCCTGTCTGTGCCTCAGTTTCCCTTCTGTAAAATAGGGGTATTGATTGTACCGATCTCCTACCGCAGGTGATGAGGGTGAAATGAGATATGCAGTGGAGGACTGGGGACAGTGTCTGACACAATAGAAATCAGCATTGTCGTCATTGGTGGCAGCAGCCAGTCTGCCTGTTGATGCCAGACGTGGCTTGACAATCTCTTTCGCGCTTGGCCTTTACTTTAGCCAACTCTTCACTTGCTTGTGACGGTCGCGCTGTCTGAAAAGTCAGGCCCATCTGTCAGCTGTGGAGCACCTCCCGTGTGCCAGGCCCTGCCACCACCCTCTCCACCTTGCCCCTCCAAGCAACCCTGGGGGGCCAATATCAGCCACATCTTTGCAGATGATGACCCTGAGACTCTGGGAGGAAATGTGGCTTGTCTGAGTTCACCGCCCTGGTGCAATTGTGACCTTGAGCAAGCCCCATCACCTTTCCGGGCCTCTGGCATCCCCTTCTGTAAAAGGGGGCTCAGGACACCCACCCCGGGCCTGTCAGGAGCATCGATCAGGCAGTGGCTGGGAAAGTGCGTAGTCAGCTGTAAATCTCAGCACCGATGGGCAGTGTAGGCGCGAGCCCTGCGGAGGCCTGCTCCTATCCAGGCCTCAGTGCATTGGGGCGGCAAGAGCTGCAGAGAAAAGTCATTTCTAGTGTCCTTTTCTTGGGTGGTGTCCAAAATGTATCTCCGCCCTCCAGCTAACAAGTGCAAAAGTGCCAGGGGTTTTTGCATACGGCAAGTTACTTCCAGTGGAATGACCTGGGAGATAGAAAGGAGATGGTGCAATGAGCCTGTGGGAGATAGGAGCCTGGAGGAGACTCGACGTCAGACAGATGTGGACTCAAAGCCTGGCTTTTCCACCTACCAGCTGTGTGACCTGGGGCCAGCTTGTTAACCTCTCTGAGCCTGATGCAGAGGGTTGCTAGGATGGGGGTGGGGTAGGAGGGTGAGCGTGGCAGCTCACAAGAAGCAAAGCATGGGGATACACAAACATGAACTGGGGCCAGTGTCAGGTCCAAGGCTGGGGCTGCAGAACCTTGCTGGAGTGGGTGGTGGAGCTTTGAACCTTGTCAATGGTCCCAGGAGAGGAGAGCAGGCTGCGGAAGCAGCATAGGGAAGCCTAGTCATGTGAGACTTAGCCAGACACATCCCTGGGGCTGGGAGCACTTGGAAGGGGCAGTGTGTACTTCTTGTCTCTGTGACCTGGCTCACAGTGAATGCACAGCATAAAAACTCAATTTTCATTATCCACAGTAGTTACATTCTATAAAGTTACCCCAAACACTGAATGAGCAAATGCGGGACCTTTGCTCGTAGGGGAAATACAGGGTTACGTTCCTGTGAGCCTCTGGTCACAATGTTTTCATCAACCGATCAATACATAGTCTTGTTTTATGTATGTTTCTGCTTCTAAACACCTACTTGAATGTATGTTGTTGATTTATGAACATTGAACCCGTGGCCAATAGCACCAGTGTTTCGTTTTCCTGGACGAAGCTTACCTAACACACATATTCTCTCTATAAGGCACATCACAGCCTTCTTGCGTTTAGGAACACTGGACAGCACTTCAACTTCACACGTGCAGGCCATTTTAAACAGTAAAATCACCAAAAAAAAAAAAGCAAAAAATGTGGCACTAGATATTCAGTGAAAAGGTCACCCTTTTATAGTCCAAGAACAAAAACCAGAAGGCAGGGCTTCACCCTGTTTATCCTCATCTGGGCACCCACTTGTCGGGCATCTCAATTTTTTTCCTTCTCATGCCTGCAAATGACTCCCAAAGGGCCACAGGTATTTATTTAGGGGTTACACATAAATTTTTAGCAAGTAGGCATATTCATAAACATGAAATCCGTGAATAATGAGGATTGATTAGATTTGTAAAGCTGAATTTAACCTTCCCTTCTTTTCTGCACCGAGCCCATTCACTTCCTCCCCCTTGTCATTCAATCCCCAGCTCCACTACCCTGTGTCGGGAAGCATTGGAAGAGCACAGTTGAAATTCAAACTCTGCCCTTCCTGGGTGGGCAGGGTTGGGCAAGTTACCTCCCCTCTCTGACCCTCAGTATCTTCTTCTGTAAAATGTGCCAATCTTGCCTACCTACTAAGGTTGTAGTAGGAGTTAAGAGATAATATGAGTGATCGCACCTGGTTTGGTGCCTGACACACAATAGGCTTTCTGCAAAAAAGAACAGTTTAAAAAAATGCTGTCAGTTTTACTAATGTAGCCCATGACCAATTCTACTCACATGCAGACTAAATTCCCTGAGGCATTCGCAATCAATTTGCCTTTAAATCTCAGACTACACAATATGAGTTTCACCTCCGTTCCCACAATCTCTTTACACGCGATTTCCACACTCTCACTGCTTCTCCATTGATTGGACATGGGGGGGTTAACAATGTCCATAAAACACCTCGGAAATGAGTGTTAACAGGCAAATCACTCCAGATGAGGAAGCAAATGGCCAGCAGGGATTCAAACACCCACACCCGATCCGCTAACACCGTGCATTGGCTGTGGGTGTGTTCACCTGTAAAAGTGCTGAGGGCACGGGCTGGCGAATGGGTGGCTTCCTGGCCCCGGGCCATGAGTCTTACTCTCCAGGCAGACTCTAAACTCAGCACAATGCTTGGCTGGTTCTTTACTGATTTCTCTGGTGCTCCAGGTTGAGGCTAAAGTCCCAAAAGATGGGCTTGGCTTGACTTCCCTGGGAGGGTAGGGGTGGGGGTGAGGGGACAACTGGACAGGAAACCCACAAAG
Source organism: Myrmecophaga tridactyla (assembly GCA_004026745.1). Lineage (NCBI taxonomy): Eukaryota > Metazoa > Chordata > Mammalia > Pilosa > Myrmecophagidae > Myrmecophaga > Myrmecophaga tridactyla. The sequence goes on along the minus strand of PVIY010055303.1, from coordinate 7,143 downwards.
GTGGGTGTCCCTGCGGGGGTTGGGGACCCCTCAGAGGGGCAGTCTACACGTTAGGGACTTGTGTGCCCTCCAAGTCTGCAACTGACAAGGGTCTCAGGCAAGACCTTGACCAGTCGCTCCACAGCCCTTCTTAAGAGCCTTGGAGGGTTTTTATGTGCAGCCACGTAGTCTGCTTTCCACTCTCAGAGCCCACAGCGATATGCTGCCTGCAGAAGTCACATACTATGTAAAATTAGGTCCAGTGCAAATCAGAATGCAGAGGCACAATCTCCAAAGCCACCCCGCTCCCGACAGCTGCCTGTCTCTTTCTCCAATAGGCAGCAAAGGACGTACCTGCCCTCTGTTACCTGGTGAGATCAGGAGACTGATCTTAAAACCTGCCACACCACCCCTCACCTCTTGCCACCTCTTCCAGGGCTGGCTCAGACACTTGGCCTCCTCAGGGCCCCTGAGCTAATTACAGGCTTCCCTAAATCATTGTAAGAGAAAGCTAATTAATTCAGGGCCGGACATCAATTTTCTGGCTAATGACAGGCAGCGCCACACCTCTCTCCAATTCCAGGGTCCTGAACCTATGGCTTGTCCCAGAACAGGGCTTTTATCTCTTAGGGCTGATTTTAGGAAGAGCAAGACAGGACATTTCCAAATGCTCCTTGGCACCGTGTCAGGGTGACCATTTGGGATCAGGTTGGGGAGCCTGAAAGGCTGGGGTGCATCCAAATCTGTGCAGCTTAGGGAAAGGAGTGTGAGGAGGCAAAGTAAGTGACAGCTTCTCCTAGGGAACATCCACTCTGCAGACACTGCACATCCATCTTTACAGTTGCAGAGTGTGGAAAAGCCCCTGCATGCCATCCCAGCCCTGCCTCCTGTGAAGTGTGTGCCCCCAGAGCAAATGTCTCTGTCCCTCAGTTTCCCCATCTATGAAAAGGGGTAATGATGTGCCCACTGCACAGAGCTGCTGAGAGTTAAATGGGATAATATATGAAGCCGCCAGTGCTGAGCAAGCACCGAGCCAGTGTTTGTTGAATGAACAAGTGACTGTAAGGAACCTCGCACAGTGCCGCCTCCAAGGTAATCACTCAGAAAATATATTCTTCCTTCCCTCTTGGAATCCTCTTTCTTTTAGCTAGAAGCATGCATGGGACAAAGGTGACTTACATTCCTAAACCCTTCATATGAATAGATTTATCAGATATTTTCCTGCTTCGAGATGCAAGGGCAAGAGAAGTCAGAGATAGGAGTGAGGAACTGGGGGTCTGAAGTCCACTCCTGTCGCCCCGACGCCTCCCTCTTCCCACCTGACAGCTGTCCTATCTTCCCTTTTCAGGACCCAAGTGTCCCCCTCTGTAAAGAGAAGCACTGTGGGGGAAATCCCTGCAGTTTCTCAGCCCCCGTCCTGCTCCATCCCCTCATTAGCTCCATCCTCACTGAGTCAGGCTGGGCATTGCACTGGTGATGTCTGAGACCAGCACAAAACCTTCATAATTTGCTCCCACTCAAGCCACTTCACTGCAGATGGTGAATGCCGGGCTTAATGGGGGAGACCCCAAAGGAAGGAAATAAATGGGGATGAAAACTACTAGTTCCAGCAGTCACCCACTGTGCAGTGGGTTGATCTGTGAGCCAGGGTTAGCACAGTGGCCAGGAACGCAGAGGTTGGAGTCTGGTTTGAATCCTGCTGTGTGACCTTGGGCATGCACCTAAACTTCTCTGTGCCTCCATTTCCTCTCTTGCAAAATGGGCATGATGATAAAGGTATGTCCCTCCCAGGGTTGTCAGAAGAATAAAGAGAGTTCCTTAGTGCCAAGTGCTTAGAACAGGGCCTGGCACGTGGCACTCCACAAGCGTCAGGCATTATTCCTATATCAGAACCAGGGGCACATTTAGTCCTCGCCACCACCCAGCCTGGATGGTCCAACTGCTCCCGTCTCACAGATGGGGTTCGGGTCATAGGGTCGGAAAAGCCACTGCCCGCGCTCACGCAGAACGAAGTCCCTGCTCCATTCCTCTCCCCCAACTGACCTGTGGGGACAGCGGGACATGGGCAGGGGTGGGGGCTAGCGAAAGACGGCTCTGAAGAAGGGCCGGGCGTCCCTCAGAGGGAGGTGGCTATAAATATGAGAGGCTAGGGGCTTGCTAACTAGGCCAGGAATCTGTGTTAGGCATTGAGGTCAGAACAGGCCACAGCGGCTCTTGGCTGGGAAAAGGGCGGATCCGGGAGTCAGCTCTCCTGGGCACAGGGGAAGCAGCGTCGCAGAGGCTGGGGAGGAGGGGTGGCCCGGGGTGACGCGGGCGGCTCTAGGCACCCAGGCCTATGCCAGGGCCTGACCCCAGGAAGGCCTTTCTTGCCCTTCCAACCTCCCAGAGGTCCTTCTGTCACCCAGATTTGATCCGCCCCTCGGACGGTCCCGTGGCCTGGAGGACACAGCCCTGGTCCTTGGGGAGCAGCACAAATGCACCCTTTTATTTTAATAGCTCTGCACCTGTTTGAATGTGATAGAAGAAAACTAAGGCAAGTCTGACCCGTGATTTGATGGCTATGAATACTTAGTTACCCTAAGCATTAACTGGACAGGTATATTAGTGCTTAAAAGAGGGGTCGGTTTAAAGAAAGATGCTGTCCATATAATAATAGCGCACGTGGTACTGGCAGACGTCATTACTGGAGAAAGAGGGGCTCTGGCCCATAGGCCAGACGTTTACCCCTTTGCAGTGGGGCAGACGGGCCCACCCCCCGCTCCCCCATCGGCCCTCACACCCCAGCCCCAGGCAGAGACTCGCTCACCCTAATGCAAATGCCCCGGGCACTTTGACAACGCCCCATTCTTTGCTCCTGCTGCACCCCTGAACCAAGAAGGCCTCCCTCTTGGTCCTTCACCTGGGAGTGAAGGTGAAACGGAGCTCCTGCCTGGGGCCTCTCTGGTCCGGCCCCCTTCAGAGGACAGCGGGAGAGAGCCACGCCCATGACCACCTCTCCCCCGGCCCGTGCACATCCGGAAAGCAAGCTGTGGGTCTGTCTGTCATCCTCCTCGCTGGGCCCAGCTTGGGGTCCTCATTCCTGGGTCATTGCTGCCTGCTGCGGACCGTGCACGGGGGCTCCCTCTCATGTGCCAGAGGACATAACCATGTTCTTTCTCCAAGGGGGTTGTGCGGATTCAAAGAGTTAACTCCCCCCGGAAGCCTCCTTAGCCCATGCCTGCTCGCTGTCAGCGCTCCACAAATATGAGCTCTGATGCTTCACACCGTCATTACTAGGGGCCCTCACAGGCATAGGAAATATTTACATTCATGTGTTACGCATTTACTGCACAAGTGCACAGCGGTGCGGATTGGAAGAGAGGAAATAGAACCTCTTTGCATTTAGGATCAGAAGAAAATTCTCAGGAACTCATGATGCACCCCTCTTATTTTGAATGTGGGGAAACTGAGGTCCATGCCACATGCCCAGACCCAGAAGCCAGGACTCCTGTCTTTCCATCTATGGCTGTTCCATCAATCCTGTCCAGCTAGAGGAGGAGGTGGCTGGGTCCAGGACTCACCTGCCCACTGAGCCACCTCAGGCCTCTCTCCCCAGCTCTGCAATCTGCCCCCTCTAACCGTCCCCAGCAGGTCCCGGGCCACTGTGACCCAGGGAAGAATTCTAGGGCCTGTAGCCTGCACCAAAATCATCTGGTTAGTTCACCGAACAGTGAATCAAAAGCCTCATCCTTTGTGGATCCTTCCAATAGGTAAATGCAGACGTGACCTTTGTCATTTGTTATTTTTAGCAAAGCAGGCAAGGAATGATTTAAAAAAAAGTACACGTACAGGAGTTGACTATAAATAACGTGGCTGTGGCATTTTTTAAACACACATCTAAAAATTGTAGATCTAAACAAGCGTCACCCTTCAAGGCAAAAAAACAGCATGAGCGTGGCGCTTGACGATTAACAAGCCAATCTCACAAAATCTATCCTTTGGGCTCACCACCCAGTTCCATGGGGTGATGGCTTTATCATTCCCATTTTGCAGATGAGGAGGTAAAGGAGGAGATGGGCCACGAGAGCCTCACAAACATGGGTATTGCTAAGCCTCTGAAAAGCGGAGCAGCTTGTGCCTTCAGAGAGAGGCAGGAGCAGGGCCAGGGCTGACCTGGGGCGCCCGCCTCCAGGTCCAGCCATCTGTGGGTCATGGGCCGCCAGAGAGGCTTTTGGGATTAGAGGAAGAAGAGTTAGAAATGGATCGGTTGGAGGAGCAGGCGCTGGGTATTGCGGACGGACACCTCGGGAGGAGAGTGTTAGCAAGAAGGCAAGGCGGTGGCCCGGGTGCTAGATGGTGAGAGGCAGAGGGCTGGAGCGGGGCCTTTGGGTTGGGCAATGAGAGAAGGAAAGGGGGCAGAGGGAGGGAGAAGATACTTGGCCTACAGTTTTTTAAGGCCTAAGGCCAGGCCAGTCTCACTTTGTTGGTGCTTCAACCCCGTTGGACAGAGAAGCAAGCCTGGTGGCCAGAGGAGGAAGAGAGAGATGCAGGAAGCCAGTTACCAGAGCAGGGATGGGAGCAGACTGAGCCGGGGACCGGGGCAGGGGCAGCACGGGGCCCCGGGGCAGGGAGGGAGGGCAGGCGGGGGACCCCCCAGCTCAGGAGATCCCTGAGAAGGCAGGAGTGCTGAGACCCTACCCAAGACTCAGGGATGTGCCGATTAATGCTTAACACTCGATTCTCGGAGGGAGTGGGTACCCTGCTTTGTAGCATTCGCCCATTTCAGTGGGGTCAGTGCTCCCTCCTTGGCCGGTCGGTCGTAAGCTGCCAACGTGCAATCGCTGATACGCACAATTGCGGCTCCAGAACACCCAAGGAAGGACTTGCGAGCACTTTTAAAACTCCGTTAATTGTGTAGGTAACATGACAGGCAAAGTCTTTTACACCCGGTTTCCCAGTTGATTCTCCAGACCACCCTGTGAGGTTGATATTATGGAGAAGAAACTGAGGTCTACCGGTGAAGATTCTATAAACGTTCATCTTACTGATGAAGAAGCTGAGGCTGGGAGAAGCAAAGGGATTTGCCTAGGGGATTTGCAAACCAGGTCTGAGTTCGCAGTCTGCGCCCCAGTTGTGCACCGTCTGGCCTCCTGCCTGGGTAGTTCTGGTCTCTCAACTGGGGTGTAGGTTTTCGGGAGGGGGGCGGTGTGTGATGGGTGGGTTTCTTGTCTGGCAGCCAAGAGCACCCATCAAATCGCAGGGGAGATGTTACCACCTTCGGGGGTGACCCTGAAGGAGAAGAGATGCCCCCCCACACCTACACCCCACCCCAGGGCAGAGGCCCCAGCTGGAACCCCACTGGGCTCCCCAAACCCTCCCTCTCTCCTTTCCTTCTTTGCAACTGAGTGTCCTCCTTCGAAGCCCTGCGTCCAGGAAGCGGTCCCTACACCGCTAGGCACAGTAGGTGCTCGGTGAATGCAGACCAAAGGAAAAAATGAACCAATAATATCTTCAGATTCTCTCTCATTGTATTTTGAATCAGAGATCAGATTTCCTACAACTTAAAGTGTTGTCACCTTTGCAGAATTGAGATGGAGATGCGAATTGGATTTTTCTGAGCCCCTACTATGTGCCAAGGACATGGGTATTATCCATGCCTCGCAGCACTCCCGTAATGGCAGGCATTATTATTCCTGTTTCACAGATAAGGAAACTGAGGCTCAAATTGGTCCAGTGACTAGGAAGTTGGCAGAGCTGGAGTCAACCCCACCACCCTTTGATCTCTAGTGCACTGTCTCCCCACAAAGAAATAGCTGAGAAGCCACTTGCCGCTTATGGCTGCAAAGACCCTTCCTTGTCCTCCTAGCATCTGCTGCCAGAAGAGGAAAGCGGACTCCAAGGAAGAGGACATTCCCCTGTTCCATGCTGGTTTGTCCCGCCTCGGTTGCCTCCAGGTCCAGTGCTCTTTCCACCATCTCAGGTTGCTGGCCAGCGGCCAGGCCTTCAGGGCACTGCCAGCCCCAGAGCCTGCTGAGTGGGTCTCCCAGTCCTGGGAGAGTCCCCACTGATAGCAGGGTCTCCCTTGAGGGTGGGGACAGTCCCTGCACGGGAGCTTTGGCGCCACACCTGAGGAAAAGGTGCATGGTTCTGAGCATGCTGGCCCCACAAGCTGACAGGACGGTTTTTTAAATGGGGATATAAGGCTATTTTGGAGAGGGCGCTTGCCGCTGGGTCTCTGCCTTGCTACTGTGTATCCAAAGCAAGTAGCTTCCCCTCTCCGGGCTTCAGGCTCCCATCCGTAAAATGGGAGGGTAAGGCTGGATGAAGGGACAGACAGCACCTCCCAGCCCCAAAGGGCCACAATTCCATATAAACCGGCTCCAAAGGGAATTCCCAGACTTTCTGGGCCTGGCGGCCTCTGGAAAGTACATGCAATATCAAGGCTCTATCAGCATCACCCATCACCTGAGGCAGCCAGTCCATCTGTCCATCCATTCTCAGGCCCAGCTCTGGCTCCTGCTCCCTTTGACCACTTGCTGGACCCCTGCCAGGACCCAGGTATTCCCCAGGTGTTTTAGGATGGAGATGATAACAGGAGGAGGCTTGGAAGCTGATGTCTGGGTTCAAATCCCACTTCCACTAAACAGCTGGGCAACTTTGGCCAAGTTACCTGACCTCTCTGTGCCTCTGTTTCATCATCTGTAGAATGGGATGATAATCCAAACTACCTTAAAGGGTCCTTGGGAGGAGACAAATAAATTAAAACATGAAAGAAAAATTCTTAGGACAAGCAGTATCTGGCACACAGTAGGGGTTCAGTCAGTGCCCCTTTCAATACTACTCTTTGTAATTTGCAATAATGCCCTCTTTTCTGCACCCCTGCTGCAGTCCCAGCCAGCTCCCCTGGGGTTAGGGGAAGGCAGGTTACATCGAGCAGGGCTACCGTCGGGGCTTTCCATGAGCACTAGATTGAGAGACCTGAGCCCTCAGTTCTCATCTCGGTCACATACTAACTGGCTCTGGGGACTGAGGAATGTGTCACCTCTCCCGGCTTCAGTGTCCCCTCCTGACAGGTGATTCCCATCAGCTGCCAGCACCTCCAAACTCGGTAAATGTCTGCTCCATCAGCCCCTCTGGTCTTTCCATTTCCCTGCTTGCCAGTGCGCCCACAGCCCAGCGTCAGCC
>PVIY010055302.1:0-13887 GCA_004026745.1 Myrmecophaga tridactyla | reverse complement strand
AACCCCAAGATTGGGGGCTCAGCCTATTGCTTTGGTTGTCCCCGCTGCTTGTGAGAATATCAGGAATTCTCCACTTGGGGAAGTTGAATTTTCCCCTGTCTCACTGTTCCCTCAAAGGGACTTTGCAAATACTTTTTTACTCACTGTTCAAATCACTCTGGGATTTATCAAATGATATTCCTTTGTACGAAATAAACATCACAAGTAAACATCATTCTGGACAAACATATAATATCTTATGCCCTCCTCAAGGTTCCATGTACTTATGGTGTTTAATTAAGCTGTCCACATAAGTTATATTAGGAAATGCACTAGTCAAAATATAAATCTTGTACCAAATAAGCATTTTTTGCTTTAGTCTCACTCATTAGTTAAACTTTTAAAATATTAATTACCATCTATTTTCAACACCCTGCAGTAATGACATTCCTTTGTTCTTAGTCACACAAAAATATTTTAAATTTCTACATTTAGTCACTATCATTATACACTCTAGGCATTCCTAGATTACACCATCTCGGTCTTTATCGTCTATCTTTCTTTCTGATTTCATTTGTGTCCCCAGCCCTCTTCCCTCTATCATTCTCACATTCAGCTTCATTCAGTGTTCTAACATAATTGTATTACAGTTAGGTAGTATTGTACTATCCATTTGTTGCACAATCTGTATCCCTTCAGCTCCAGTTATCCAATATCTTACCCTATTTCTATCTCATAATAGTCTCTGTTACCAATGAAGTTCTCCAAGTTTATTCACTAATGTCAATTCATATCAGTGAGACCATACAGTATTTGTCCTTTTGTTTCTGGCTAATCTCACTCAGCATAATGTCCTTAAGGTCCATCCATGTTGTTACATACTTCATAAATTTATTCTGTCTTACAGCTGCATGATATTTTATCGTATGTATATACCACAGTTTGTTTCACCACTCGTCTGACATTTTGGCTGTTTCCATCTCTTGGCAGTTGTAAATAATGCTGCTATAAACATTGATGTGCAAATATCCGTTTGTGTCCTTGCCATTGTATCCTCTGAGTAGATACCTAGCAATGGTATTGCCAGGTCATATGGCAATTCTATACTTAGCTTCCTGAGGAACCACCAAAACTGCCTTCCACAGTGGTTGTAACGTTTGACATTCCCAACAACAGTGGATAAGCGTGCCTCTTTCTCCACATCCTCTCCAGCACTTGTCGTTTTCTGTTTTATTGATAATGGCCATTCTGGTGGGTGTGAGATGATACCTCATTGTAGTTTTGATTTGCGTTTCCCTAATAGCCAGGGAAGTTGAGCATCTTTTCATGTGCCTTTTGGCCATTTGTATTTCCTCTTCTGATAAGTCTGTTCAAGTCTTTTCCCAATTTTGCAATTGTGTTGTCTGTCTTTTTGTTGTTGAGTTGAACAATCTCTTTATATATTCTGGATACTAGACCTTTAATATCATTTCCAAATATTGTCTCCCATTGTGTAGTCTGTCTTTTTACTTTCTTGACAAAGTTTTTTGATACACAAAAGCGTTTAATTTTGAGGAGTTCCCCTTTCTTTCTTTCTTTCTTTCTTCAGTTTTCGTTCTTTGGTGTAAGGTCTAGGAAACCGCCTCCTATTATAAGATTTATAAGATATTCCCCTACATTTTCTTCTAACAGTTTTATGGTCTTAGATCTAATGTTTAGGTCCTGGATCCATTTTGAGTTAATTTTTGTAGGGTGTGAGATATGGATCCTCTTTCATTCTTTTGCATGTGAATGTCCAGTTCTCTAGACATCATTTATTGAAGAGACTGTTCTGTCCCAGGTGGTTTGACTGCCTTATCAAAGATCAATTGTCCATAGATGAGAGGGTCTATATCTGAACAGTCTATCGATTCCATTGGTCAATATTGCTATCTCTATGCCAGAACCATGCTGTTTTCACCGCTGTAGCTTCTTAATATGCTTTAAAGTCAAGTAGCATGAGACCTCCATTTTTCTTTCTCAGGATACTTTTAGCTATTCGGGGCACCCTGCCCTTCCAGATAAATTTGGTTATTGGTTTATCTATTTCTGAAAATAAAGTTTTTGAGATTTTAATTGGTATTGCATTGAATCTGTAAAGCAGTTTAGGTAGAATTGACATCTTAACTATATTTAGTCTTCCAGTCCATGAATACAGTATGCCCTTCCATTTATTTAGGTCTTCTGTGATTTCTTTTAACAATTTCTAGTAGTTTTCTTTGTATGGATCTTTTGTCTCTTTAGTTAAATTTATTCCTAAATATTTTATTCTTTTGGTTGCCTTTGTAAATGGAATTTTTTTCTTGATTTCCTCCTCAGATTGTTCATTACTGGTGTATAGAAACACTGCAGATTTTTGAGTGTTGATCTTGTAACCTGACACTTTGCTGTATCATTTATTAACTCTAGTAATTTTGCTGTGGATATTTGGGGGTTTTCGACATATAGTATCCTATCATCTGCCAATAGTGAGAGTTTCACTTCTTCCTTTCCAATTTTGATGCCTTGTATTTCTATTTCTTGCCTAATTGCTCTGGCTAGAACTTCCAACACAGTGTTGAATAACAGTGGTGATGGTGGACATCCTTGTCTTGTTCTTGATCTTAGGGGGAAAGTTTTCAGTTTTTCCCCATTGAGGATGATGTTAACTGTGGGTTTTTCGTATATTCTCTTGATCATTTTAAGGAAGTTCCCTTCTATTCCTACCGTTTGAAGTGTTTTCAGCAGGAAAGGATGTTGAATTTTGTCAAATGCCTTTTCTGCATTAATCGAGATGATCATGTGGTTTTTCTGCTTTAATTTGTTGATATGGTGTATTACATTAATTGATTTTCTTATGTTGAACCATCCTTGCATACCTGGGATGAATCCTATTTGGTCATGGTGTGTATTTCGTTTTTTAATGTGCTGCTGGATTCAATTTGCTAGAATTTTGTTGAGGATTTTTGCATTTATGTTCATTAGAGAGCTTGGTCTGTAATTTTCTTTTTTTTGTAGTATCTTTGTCTGGCTTTGATACAGAGTGATGTTGGCCTCATAGAATGGGTTAGGTAGTTTTCCCTCCTCTTCAATGTTTTTGAAGAGTTTGGGCAGAATTAGTACCAATTCTTTCTGGAATGTTTGGTAGAATTCACAATTAAAGCCATCTGGTCCTGGACTTTTCTTTTGGGGGAGCTTCTTAATGACTGATCAGTTTGTTGAGGTCGTCTGTTTCTTCTCAAGTCAATGTTGGTTGTTCATGTCTTTCTAGAAAGTTGTTCATTTCATCTACATTGTTGAGTTTATTAGCATAAAGTTGTTCATAGTATTCTCTCATTACTTCCTTTATTTCTGTGGGGTCAGTGGTTATGTCTCCTGTTCCATTTCTGATTTTATTTATTTGCATCCTCGCTCTTCTTCTTTTTGTCAACCTCACTAAGGGTCCATCAGTCTTATTGATTTATGATCTGAGAAGGTGTTTTGTATGATTCAATCTTTTTAAATTTATTGAGACTTGCTTTATGACCCAACATATGATCTGTCCTTGAGAATGATCCATGAGCATTTGAGAAAAAGGTGTATCCTGTTTTTGTGGGTGTAATGTTCTATAAATCTCTGTTAAGTCTAGCTCATTTATTGTATTATTCAAATTCTCTTTTTCTTTATTGATCCTCTGCCTAGCTGTTCTGTCCATTGATGAGAGTGGGGAATTGAAGTCTCCAACTATTATGATAGATGTGACTATTTTTCTTTTCAGTGTTTTCAGTGTTTGCCTCATGTATTTTGGACCATTCTGGCTCGGTGCATAAATATTTATGATTGTTATGTCTTCTTGTTGAATTGTTCCTATTATTAATATATAGTGTCCTTCTTTGTCTCTTTTCACTGTTTTACATTTGAACTCTAATTTGTTGTGTATTAGTGTAGCTACTCCTGCTCTTTTCTGATTTTTATTTGCATGAAATAACTTTTCTCAACCTTTCACTTTCAACCTATGTTTATCCTTGGGTCTAAGATGCATTTCCTGTAAACAACACATAGATGGGTCCTGTTTTTTAATCCATTCTGCCAGTCTGTGTCTTTTGATTGGGGAATTTAATCTGTGGTTCTGCGACTCTCCTTGTCAAAAGGAAGTGACTCTGAAATGTCTCCTCTTTCATAGGATTCCAGTAAACTAATCAAGACTCACATAGAATGGGTGGAGACATGTCTCCTTCTAATCAAGTTTAATACCCACAGTTGATTGAGCCACATCTCCATGGAGATAACCTAATCAAATTTCCAACCTATGGTGCTGAATAGGAATTAGAAGAAACCGTTGCTTCCACAAAATAGATTAGTATTAAAACTTGGCTTTTCTAGGGTACATAAATTCTTTCAAACCAGCACAGATTCTGAGAACATACCTAATTGATTGTTTGTCAGTGATGCAGAGCTACCTCTGATTTTCATTTAATCTAGGTCCATGTGTTGCTATTGCCTTCTGTTGATGTGGGCAGTTTCATGGTGTTTGTGTGTTGGGGGCAGGGCAATGTTTAGCCTCCAGCTCCCTTCATCATTGAGGAGCTTCATCTCTCTTTGGCTCCTGTCAACCATCTGTGTTCTGAACCCTCTTATAAGATGGAGTACCTCTAACTTGAAATCTCTTGCCTTTTCACGTGATCTTTGTGGTCTTTCCTGTGAAGCCATGGTAGTTGCCAAGGTCCTCTTCTGTGCCCTTCAAGGGCCTTAGAGAACTGGGCATACTACACAGTAGTCCTTTTTTGTGCTATTTCAGCAAGTCTGCCTCCTTCAGATGTTTCCAGATTCAGAAGTACATACCATATAATATTCACATGCCTCTAAACATAGGATGTAAAGTGTAGGTTCGCCCAAGAATTCCTACACCTTGATAGCCTACACCTTTGCAACACGTCTGGCATTTGCCTAGAAGTTGAGACACCAGTCTTCCCTTCTTTCAGGAACCCCCAAAACTGGCCACATGCTTCTCTGGGAGCTTCCCTGCTCATCCACTTTGCTTTGGAGTTGGGGGTAAAGAAGGAGGGGAGAAATTTCCTCACATTACAAACACTGTTCTGTTCTAAGGGCTCTTGACACCGCTCTGTTCTTAGTTTTCCTGTTATATATATGCTGGAAAAAGAGATAATGTAGGTCTAGTTCTACTTCGGCATAAACCTTAAGGGAAGTATCTGGCCTTATTTACTGAAAGCTTTTTAAAAATTATTTGATACTTAAGCATCTCTTTTTTTCAGCTTTGGACCCTGTTGACAATTTGAAGGTATGTTAGTTTGCAAGCTGCCAGAATGCAATATACCAGAACTAGAGCAGGTTTTAAAAGGAGGAATTTAATAAGTTACAAGTTTATAGTTCTAAGGAAATGAAAATGTCCAAATTAAGGCACCAACAAGAAAGGCTGATGGGTCAGGAATATGTCTGTCACCTGTGGCTGGTGTCTGCTGGTCCCTTACTCCTGGACTTGGTTGCCTTCAACCTCTGTTCCTGTGGGAGTCATCACTTTACTTCTTCAGGGCTGGCTTTCATCTCTTGGCTTCCCTTGGCTCTCTCCAGATTCTGGCTTGCTCAGCATCTCATGGCAGTGTCTGTTGGGCCCCAAGCATGTTCAGAGATCCATGTCTCTCTTCTCCCCTTGTCCACATCTGTGTCATCTCTACTGTGAAGTTTCTGTCGGCTCTGAGGCTTCTGTCATTTCTGACTCTCTCTAAAATGTTTCTTCTTTTAAAGAATTCCAGTAGTCTAATCCAGACCCACCTGGAATATGTTGGAGTCACATCTCCATCTAATCAAAGGCCGCACCCACAATTGGGTGTGCCATATCTCCTTGGAGATAATTTAATCAAAGTTTCTGCCCTACAATGTTGAATTAGAATTAAAAGAAAAGGATGCTCCCACAAGATTGGATCAGGATTAAGACATGGCTTTTCCGGGATACATAATACTTTCAAACTGGCACAGAGGGCAATAGGAAATTCCCACTCACGACCCTTTTTCACTTTTTCTTTCCCTATTCCCCAACACAGCATTACCGTCTAGGTCTTATTTTTGGAGCGTAGGGCTCATGAGATATACTTTGGTGTATTCAAAAGTCTGTAATGCTGGTAGGTATCTACCACAATAAATGTATGTTCAATCTGATCAAATTATCATAAAAATTTCATTACATATTTTTTTTTTTTTTTGAGGTATTCACTTGCTCCAATTTAATGATATGCTGATTAAAGTAGTTCACAAACATTCATTAGGAAAATAATACAGAACTGTTCAAAGTTGTAATTTTCATAATCTTCAAACCAAGAAAATATCAGGAACACCAATTCATTACATATTTTTATGGCATTTTATTGATAACGGAACAAACCAAGTTTGACCCCTAAAGGGGTCAGGTAGAAATAAGTGATTAATTTGGTAATTGCTTTATGAAGGACATTGAATTTCTAATATTAATATTACTGGCCTTTGAAAATTATTTGTCCTAACAATAACCATGTATACTGTGGAAATTTTGTTATTTTAAATTCAAATGATTTGGATAAGAAAATTGTTTTCAGTTGTACACTTTCCATTTGAGATAGTAGGGCTGTCATGGTATTGGGTCTTTATATAATAAAAATTTGTATTGACTGCAGGCTAAATGTCACTGACAGCCAGTTGGTATGTAAAGGAGAGTAAGACATGTTTCTTCTCTGATGGGATTTGATGTCTTGTAGGCAGAGATAGATAGGCATAGTAAAGGGAGGATGGCAAGCATAGGGGCACTAGTAAGATAACTAGATAAGGTGAGTATGGCCTTGAATATGGTAAGAGGATGGAAGAGGTGGAGTGTAATGGTATGGATCAGACTGATAACAAATTTTGATAATGATAGAGAATAATTTCAGGTTCCAAGGAACCTTCCTTTATATGTCATTAAAGAAGAAATAAAGTAGTCTCTTTTATCAGTGACAGATCCTTGGCAAAGAAATGATTGTGATAATTGGTAGGGAAAAACTCAAGTAGGAATTGACTAGATAAAAGAGGGCCATTTTGGGAAATGAAAAAGGATCTTAAGTGCTGGTTTTCTTCTCTCTTGATTGGTAGGATTTACTCTCTACGTGAGCCCCAGGCCCCTGCTAAGGTGATTGTACTTTCAGAAACAGAAGAGGAAAGCATAATACTCAATAAAGGGTAAGTTTTTATGAAATTTTTAAAAACGAATGTATTGGGATTGTAAATGTAATTTATGATTGCAAGGTTTTCCAGGAGGTGACTTTTGCATGCTTTTGGTAATGTGTGAAGTAAGCCAAAAGCAAGAGTAACAAGAAGTTACACATCTGAGTGGCACTATAACTACTAGTTTGATCTCTTTTCCAAAAAGTTCTAAAATGTGAGAAGCTAAAACTGATTCCTTGTTGTGACTTGGATAAGAGAATAAATTTTAAAACAGCAAAGGCCACTGTTGGACTAGAGGCCTGCCGGCTGCTCACTCAGCGTGGCTAAGGAGTTCCTGAACTCCCAGACCAGCATCTAGTATCCCCAAACCTGGAGTGGAACTTAGCCCTTCTGATCCGCCTGTGACCCTGGCTTTGTTTATGTTTTTTTATCTACTACAAGGACAAGTTCCTGGCTTCTTTGACCACTAACAGAACCACCCTTTGAATTTACAAACCCCATTCTTCTGGCCTCCTGATCAGTCTCTCTGGTTTTCACCTCATGTGATCATTCACAGCATGTACATGTTAGAGTGAATGTTTTAGTAGCAGTAGTTGTCAAATTTCCATTTAGTCTTTTCTTGTGTCCTTGGCGGTCATATCTAAGAGTCTTGTTTATCTTTGCTATTCTAACCTTTATTCCTTTGTATAATGTGTATATATGTTGTTTCTCCTGACTCTGAACAATGGTGGCTTTCTTCCTTCTGCCATTGCTGATCTATAATTGTGAGCTTGTATTTATTTGACCTTAATATCTGGGTGTATTGATAGCCTGAAGTGGAGGTATGCTGTATTTGCTTCTGTAGGGAGGGGTTGCTGCTGACTTCGGATCACTTTCATTCTCTTTGATGGCCTCAAAACGATCAAATTATGGTCTCATTCGAATGATTTAAATGTCTTATAGCATCAGCTTCTTAAATATATCCCTCTTCAGAGTAAGGAAATACCTACCTCTGGAAGTTGCCAAGTCCTGTTCTTGAGTCAAGGCATTTTCTTCCCTGCAAGGTGTTTCCATAGCAGACCAGCCTCCTTTTGACAGATATTGTGTAGATGAGAGACAGGGGAACAAATAAAGTTATAAGTGCTTCAGCTCTGGTGTCAACACACCTGGATTCTAATCTCAGCTCTGCCATTTGCCGCTGGTGGCATCTAGGAAAGTTGCACTATGTCTTGTTTCCATCACTATAAAATCGGGGTAATAATAGTGCCTATATCTTAAGATTATTGTACAGAGTAAATGAGATAATGCATACAAAGTGCTTACCATGGAGCTTGTCACAAAGTAAATCATCATTAATTGTTATCTCTTACCATATATTACTATATTTATAAGTTCCAGGCAAGTTTTGATGTCCTGGGAGACGTTTAATGCTCTTAAAATTAGCTTCAGTGGCTTTATGTTTCCATTCATTGTCTTGATTTTTCAGTTTATCTAAGACTGTTCTTTTATCCTTGTGATTGGAAGTCTTCATTTTTTGCCATTATACCTTTCTATGTGATAAACTAAGAAAATATGGTATCTACAGTACCTAAGAATCATCTTGACTCATAGCTATATGAAATTGAGATAATTCTTTAGAAACTTTTATCTTAACCATATTTCATTAACTTAGTACTGAACTGGAATCTTTTTGGGTAACCAGTTATACTACATTTTAAAATTTAAAAAACAGCATGGCTGTCTGCCCTGATTATAAAGGTAATGTATATTTATTACAGAAAATTGAGAAAAAACCGAAAACTATTAAGAAGGAAGTGAAAATCTTTTTTCATTATAGTCTGTCCTATAGTCTATCCTCAATAGAGCAGTCAGAAATATATTTTAAGTATTAATTAGACCATTCCAGTTCCCTGCTCTCTACACCCTGTTCATTTCCCAGAATTTTTATCATGGCCTACAAAGACCTACCAGACTGGCACTTGACTCTCGCCAGCTTCCTTCCACTGTGCCCTACCTGAGTTCCAGCCACCTTGGCCTCCTTGCCATTACTCAGACACATCAAGCATCTTCCTACCTTAGAGACTTTGCATTTGTTCCTTCCTCTGTCTCAGTTGCTCCTTCCCCAGAAAACCACATGACTTGCTCCCTTATTTCCTTCAGATCTTTGTTCAAGTAACACCATATCAAAATCTTTCCCTAACCACCCAGACTAAATCAGCACTAGCACTGCTCTTTTACCCTATTTATTTTCCTTTGTAACACCATTTTCTGGCATTATATTATGTATTTATTTCTTTTTTGTTTATTGTCCCTCTCTCCAGAGGGCAGGGCCTAAGTTTAATTCACTTACGTATGCCCAGCTCCTAAAACAATACCTGGCACAGAGAAGGTGCTCAGTAAATATTTGTGAAATAAATGAATCCCGTTGCTCAAAGATAACTATTGGTGCTTTTGTGTGTTTTTCTCCAGTCTCTTTTTTTGTGTATTTGAGCATATTTGCTATTTGCACAAAACAAAAGAAGACATTTGTTTTCTTTTCCAACAAGTTGGTTTTTAAATCTCTTTCCAGAAGGGCATATACTGCATCTCTAGGAGAAACAGCAGTTGCATTTGACTTTGGGCCATTGGCAGCAGTCCCGAAGAATATATTTGGACAAAAAGGCAAAAATGAAGTAGTGGCATATCCACTGTACATCTTATATGAGAATGGAGAGACTTTCCTTACATACGTTAGTCTGTTACACAGGTAAGATGAGATGGTAACTCACTTGGAATGAAAACTCAGCTTGTGCTCCAATATAGATTGTCATGGTTTGATTTGGGATCTGTGTTTTTGCGTATGTAGAAGTATTAGATGATGCTTGATATTTTGGAAGCACATACAGATCATTTGACCTTTCTTTTTGGTTTGGGTAAGTTCTGTAGAATTCTTGGATAATCAAGTCAACCACAAAAGTATATATTGTGTATCTTCTATGTACAAGGCACCCAGGGGATGATTGAACATGGTAATTTGGTATCTTGTGTCGCAATTGTAGGGAAAAGATATACATGCACATGAAAAGACAATTAACCATACCCTGTTAGTGGTACACAGAAACAGTAGTAACCCAGAGGGGAAATAAAAGATCATTCTGAGTGAAGAAGTTAATAAAGTTTTCATAGAGAAGAATGAACATCATGTGGGACTTATAGGGCTAATGCAGGATCAAATGAAGCATTAAGGAAGGATAAGACCATTTCAGTCACAGGGGTAGCATAAAGTATGAAAACATGCTAGGGCGAGCTTTCAGTGATAAAACAGTTTTGTGCTAGAGAAGAGGATTCACGTAGGGAGCATTAAATGATAAAAGTTATGTAGCTGACCAAGAAAGATGTTGTGGACTTAAATGCCTGGTTGAAGAATTTGTAGTCTATTCTGTAGGCAGTAGGAAGCCAATGATGGTTTCGGAGCAGGAAAATAATTACTTAGGGAAGGGACCAGGCAGAAAGATTTTTAAAGAAGCTGTTGCACATTTGAGCTTAGAGTCTACAAAGAGTTTGAAGTAGGATGGTAGTAATGTAAGGGGAAAGTAAACATAATAGATACTACAAAGGAAGGACTAATAATACTGACTTAATATTTGAACAAGAGAGTGAGCCGTTATCAGAAAAATTGATGTCAGCATGAGCAGCTAATATGGGGGGAAGATTTATTTTTATAAATGGTTAATTTGAGATAGTTTTGGACCAATAAGGAGGAAATATTTCATAGACAATTGAAAATGCAGGACTGGAGAGAAAATGAAGAAAACAAAGGTAGAAAAATGAGAATCATCTTTCATGGTAAAAGTTAGAGTCAATAGAGGAAAAAAATTTGGGAAAGCTTATAACTAGAGAGGCAGAAGACCAAGGGCTGATCATTGGAGTTTATTCACTTTTAAGTCATTTCAGCAGATACTTATTCAG
The DNA here is from genome assembly GCA_004026745.1 of Myrmecophaga tridactyla. Taxonomy (NCBI): domain Eukaryota; kingdom Metazoa; phylum Chordata; class Mammalia; order Pilosa; family Myrmecophagidae; genus Myrmecophaga; species Myrmecophaga tridactyla. The sequence continues at coordinate 2,817 of PVIY010055302.1, read as the reverse complement.
GCAGGACCCACCATGTGGTAGAAAATGGGAGTACAAGATTGAAGTCAGGGCCCCTGCTCTCAGGTGATTGGTTCGTGGAAGGGCATACATCCAAACCAGTAACTAGAGTGCAGGGTACTATGGGAATGTGATGGAGTAAATGCCTAGGCCTGTTTATCTTGGAGAAACAGTAAAATATAACCTTGAACCTTAAAGATTCACTAGGCAGAAAAGGAAGTAGAAGTAGTTCCAGGGAGAGAGAAGAGAGTAGGCAAAACGAGAAAGGAAAGATGAAAGAGCTTGACAGATTGCAGAAAAGGGGGAATTCACTATAGAATGTGTATTCTCCTTTACAGAAATATTTGCTGCCTTTCATGCATTATCTCTTTCTTGAGGCTTTGTGGTAATAGTATACCCTTCTTGACTGTTTCTTCCCCTACCATCTGGCCTTCATTTGTCCACCACATGGTCTACCTATTAAATACAGCTCAGAATGCTTAAGTCATTACTGGTTATATGTCCTTTATTCTCTCGTGTTCAATGAGTGTTAAATTTCTCTCGGTTTTACATCAAGATTTCTTGAATGGATACATCTATTCCCCCTTTCCCTCGTTCCCTCTTCAGACTCTTTTTTTTATTTTTATTTTTGCATGGGCAGGCACTAGGAATCGAACCAGAGTCTCTGGTATGGCAGGCAAGAACTCTGCCACTGAGCCACCGTTGCACTCCCTCTCATTATTTTTTGCCTGAATTATTCTTATAATCTATTAAATAGTTTCCCTGAATCTACTTTTGTCCTCTCCATATCATCTTCACTACTACAGACTTATCTTTTTAAAATAAAATTCTGTCTCTGGGGCGGCTGCCATGGCTCAGCAGACAGAGCTCCGACCTGCTGTGCTGGAGGTCTGGCGTTCGATCCCTGGTGCCTCCTGCCCATATGCAAATTAAAAAAAAAAAAAAATTCTGTCTCTGTCTTGATTTAAAACCTCTAAATGATTCACTATCACCTGGCAGATAGAGTCTGAGCATGTTACTTGGCATTCAGTGCCATCTGCTCCATACGTTAGTCCTTGGATATCTGTCTAGCTACTTTTCTATTGCTTTACACCTTGTCCTTGGGCTCCCATCATACTGAACTAAGTTTCCTTCCTATTAGTTCCTTCACTTTCATGTCCCTAAGACCTCTCATATGCTTTTCTTCAGTTTGGCATGTTCACCACCCTTTCCCAGAATTCATTCTTTTCCTGTTTAACTTGTTTATTTTTGAAGCCTTTCCTACCCATCTCACTTTTGTTTTCTCAGATGTACTCTGTAAATCCTTATATTTTTACACCTACCACATAGTATAGTAATTCTGTTAAACTGTCAGTTCCTTGGAAGTGTAATCCAGGATTCAGTAAATGAGTTTCTAATCAAATCAAATATGTGGGTCCTAAGCCCTGAAGAGAAGCTACATTTCTGAAGAAAAGATTTGGGGATCATAAGAATATAGGTGGTGATTAAACCAGGCATAATTTAATATACTTTCACATAACTGTGTATTTTGAAAAGAGAAAAAGGCTTACAACAACCCTAGAGAACACCAATATTTAAGACACATTAGAAAAGGACATTAGAAATGTGTGTTCAGAGAATAAGGAAGAAAGAACTAGGAGAAAGAATTACTACAGGTGTTTAGGGTGTTAAGATGCAATAATTATTAATCAGTGACAAATGCAGCAGAAGTTCATGTAAATGCCTTTTGGATTTAGTGGCTAAAATCTGATTGGTGACCCCCGCCAGGGTGCGTTCCATAGAGTGATGGAGGCATAAACCATAGTGAGTTTCAGGCAAGGTTTCTCAACCTTGGCACTGTTGGTATTTGGGACCTCATAATTCTTGATTATGTGGGGCTATCCTATGAGGGTATGTGTAGCAGCATTCCTGGCTTCTACCAACCAGATGTCAGTTAGCCACCCCCACACAGTTGTGATAGCCAAAATTGTGTTCAGTCATTGCCACAAGTCCCCCGGGGAGCAAAATCATCCTGGCTGAGAACTACTAGAGTATGATTAGGAAAGTGAAAAAGTAGAGAAGTTGGAACATACTACATTTTTAATGAAGCAAAGGGTACATTTAATAGCTGGAAGAAGACAAAGTCAAAGAATGGTTTTAAGTGATGCACGTGGTTATCTTCTGTCAGCATTTCCCAAATATGTGTTTACTCTTTCTTTAGCCCTGGGAATCTTGGAAGGCTATTAGGTCCATTACCCATGCATCCTGCAGCTGAAGATAACTATGGTTATGATGCTTGTAATATACTCTGCTTACCCTGCATCCCCAACATCTTAGTGATTGCTACTGAGTCAGGAATGCTGTATCACTGTGTTGTGCTAGAAGGGGAAGAAGAAGACGAACAAACAGTAAGTGCAGGCTAGCATGGGTATATTTTCTATCTTCAATGGATGCTTAACATAGAAGAAATTTTGCTTATATCTGACACATCAAATATTTTGGAAATTAAACATAATTTAATAAAATAATTGCAGCCCACTTAGAAATCTAAATGGAAAGAAGCTATAAGATTACCCAGTCTCTTTGGTCCACCAGTCTAGTTTTTTCTTTCTGAACTCTGTACTTTGGTGATAGATGTAAAGAAATTTTGAATTGCTGAATTGTTTTTTCTCTAAACTTGTTTATTTACACCTTCTAAAAGAAGAAGAATCTTGTTCTTTTTGAGAAATAACAAAGCACTATTAGAATAGAGAGTGGAATTAAGAAGAATTTGAAAGCACTATTTGACTCACTATTTTTTTTTCACATGTTAAAAATGAGAAAAACCTTTGAGTAAAAAAG